>JACEIK010000839.1:146913-166961 GCA_018107945.1 Datura stramonium
ACGTTTTCTGGAAATTATTTTATGGAAATAACATCACAAACCGAAGTGGGGGCTTTATATACTTGGGCCTGGACAGGCCCAACGTGTCACGGAGCCAACGGGGTGGCCCCGCCTCCGTGACACGGTGCCATCGCGGAGGGGCTCTGCCTCGGCGCCTCCTGCGGTGGTTCGACAGGATTTTCGTCCGATCTTTTCTCGGGCCTTTACCTAGCACGTATGGCTTCCAAATATGCTTAACCAACGTGCGAATAGGTCATCTAGATGCCGGGAATCTTTCGGGGTGTAACAAGTTCATATCATGCTTGAGAAACCACCATAACCATGAATTTCACTAAAAACCCCATGATTGGGCACATGTACTTTTAGGGATTAAATTATCAAATATTAAATAAGACAAGTGACAACAGCCCAATAATTCGAAACCCGTGATTTTGGACATGCTACAACTAGCTCATATCGAGTTTTGAGGAAACTTGCATTTGGGTTATGACCCACCAAGAATCGATAACTTAAACATAGAATTAGGGAGAAATAGGGCGTGGGTAGGGACTAAACCACCCATTCAAAACCCCACATACCTATAATTACTTGCTTCTTAACTCCACCCTAGATGGAAACTTGAAGAACTTGAAGAAGAACACTTGAACCCATTTCCTCTCCCTTTCTACTCTTACATGCATCAAATGAGGCTTATCATGAATGATTTCCCCTTAAAAGACCCTGTCCCGACCTCAAAACGCATAGTTTAGGTCTTAGGAGCGTAGAAAATTACAAGAAGGCCCTTACTAATTTGCAGGAAATAACTGTGGGGAGACCCCAATGGGCGACCTGACCACTCGTTACTAGGGACAACAAGTCGTTATTTCGTTTCATCGAGTCTACTGGAATTTTTCACCTAGGCTATTAACAGAGGACATGACGACTCATCCCCCAAGGCAACGATTCATTACCAGCTTCCGTCAAGTACACTGCCTCATCCTTAATTAAATTCCCCCGACTTGCTCACGACCCACCTCATGAGTCGTTAGGATCGACCATGACTCGTGGGGTCCCATCCGTTAGGTGCACTAGTCCGACCTCCCAGGAAACCCTCAATGTCACGCCATGGGAGACCTGACGATTGTGGTAGCTGACCACGAGTCGTTCCCATGCCAATGGGGACCTCAGCTCCTCAGCCCATTCTAGCCTTCCCACGAGCCACCTGACGACTCGTGGGGTCTCCTCATGAGTCGTCTAACGACTCATTATGCACTGCTGCAACATTTTTTCCATATTTTTCCCCGTTTGGTTCCCGGGTCGGATCCTTGGATTCCCGGGGTATAACATTCCTTGATTGCCCAATGAGAATTGAGGAAGAACTTTGAAAAGACAAGGCTTGATCACCTCTCAAACCTCTAAAGTTGCATGCATGAATTATAAAAGTCTTAGAATGACCTATCCCTTACTAAAACACACCATTTTGAGCTTAAAACGACGTATTTTAGGCCTTATAAACTTAGGAATTACGGAAAATCCCTTAATAAATTTGCAGGAAAAAACACACTGCTAGTCCCAATAAGGGATTGGACGACTTGTGGCTTGGACCATGACTCGTGGTTAGCCTCTCATTACTTACACTGGTCATCTTCCTTCTGAGGGTCACCACGAGGGACACCACGACTCATGGTGTGCCCAACGACTTGTGGTGACCAAGTCATTGTCCACACTATCAAAATTTCCAATCCTTCAGGCACCCCTTAACCACGGATCAATAGACGACTCGTGGTCACACCCATGGTCACCTCAAAACCCAAATTTTCAACCAAGTCCAAACCTTTCCCCACGAGTCACTTAACGACTCATGGTGTTCCTAAAGGGTCATGGGATGACTCGTTCTGTGACTTAGTGCAGAAATTTCTATTTTCTCCATTTCAACTCCCGGGTCTGATCTTAGGGTTTTGGGGGTATTACAATATCTCCCCTTTGGGAACATTCGTCCTCGAATGTGGGAAAACATACTTAAAAGCAGAGAAATGCAATCATCATACTCAAATACTGAACATATATGTTGAAAATTGACAAAGTGACTGACTCCAATTTGAACTACAAGGCTGAAGTGAATTCCTGAATCACAGATACATTCATTAACATGAAAGAAACTGGAGTACATGAGCTGAACATGAAACTTAATAGAGTACTAAGGAGGAAAGTGATACCTCAAGCTGAAACTGAGTCGGAAGGGAATTGATGGTCATTATATCTGCTTCGGCTTCCCACGTAGCTCTCTCAACATGCTAATTCCTCCATAAAACTTTGACTAAGGCTACTTCTTTGTTTCTTAGCTTTTGAACCTGATGATCCAGTATATCCACCGGAACCTCCTCATGACTGAGGTTGTCCTTCACACCTATGCTCTCCACCGGAACCACTAAGAGATGGGCCACCTAAGCACTTCTTTAAGAGTGATACATGGAAAACTGGATGGACTGAAGCTAATTCTGAGGGTAACTCTAACTCATAGGTCACCTTACCAACACGTCTCACGATTCGATACGAGCCAACATAACGGGGACTGAGTTTCCCTTTCTTTCCAAATCACATCACTCCCTTCATGGGAGACACCTTTAGAAACACCCAATCATCAACTCTAAACTCAAGTTCTCTCCTCCTCACATCCGCATAGGACTTTTGGCGGCTCTGAGTTGTTTTCAACCTGTCTTTTATGAGCTGAACTTTCTCCATAGCCTTATGGACTGAATCTAGACCTATCAATGTAGCTTCACTGACCTCAAACTAACTAATAGGTGATCTACATCTTCGCCCATAGAGAGCCTCAAACAGAGCCATCTGAATGTTGGAATGGTAGTTGTTGTTATACGCAAACTCAATGAGAGGCAAATGATCATCCCAACTACCCTTGAAATCAATCACACACGCTCTCAACATGTCCTCGAGAGTCTGAATAGTCCGCTCCACCTGACCATCTGTTTGTGGATGAAATTCTATGCTAAGCTTGACTTGAGTACCAAGTCCCTTTTGAAACGATCTCCAAAACTGCAAGGTAAATTGAGTACCTCTCTCCGATATGATGGACAATGGCACTCCATGCAACGAAACTAACTCCCGAATGTATAATTTAGCATAATCTTTCGCTGAATTGGTAGTTTTGACTGGTAGGAAATGAGTTGCTTTAGTCAACCTGTCCACAACCATCCAAATGGAGTCATACTGTCGACGAGTGTGAGGCAACCCTGTGATGAAGTCCATATTGATCTCCTCCCACTTCCAAGTAGGAATAATGATGTCTTAAAGTACACCTCCTGGTCTCTGGTACTCAACCTTCACTTGCTGACAACTCGAACACTTAACCACAAGCTCCGCTGTGTCCTTCTTCATGCCATTCCACTAATAGACTTCCTGTAGGTCACACTACATCTTGGTGGCACCTGGATGTATAGAGTATATAGAACCATGAGCCTCGTGCAACATTCGATCTCTCAAATCATCAACACCCGGAACACATAAGTAACCCTGATATTGAAGCACCCCATCTCCCCCTTTGGAGAAGACTTCTACCTTCTTATTTTGAATAGCTTCCTTCAACTTTACCAAAATAGGATCCTCATCTTGCCTAGATTTAACTTCAGTCACTAAGGATGATTCTGACTCATTCTGAACAATGACACCACCATTGGTCGAGTCAACAAGACGGACTCCTAGTCGTGAAAGTAGATGAACATCCTTCACTAACTCCTTCCTTTCCTCATCTATATGGGAAATATTCTCCAGGGAAAGCATGCTAAGAGAATCTGCCACCATAGTAGCCTTTCCCGGATGGTAGAGAACACTCATATCATAATCCTTTAAAAGCTCCAACCACCTCCTCTGACATAGATTCAAATCCTTTTGGGTAAACATGTACTGTAGGCTCTTATGGTCTGTAAACACATCTACATGGACCCCGTACAAATAGTGTCTCCAAATTTTCAAGGAAAATACTACCGCCGCCAATTCGAGATCATGAGTCGGGTAGTTCTTTTCATGGACCTTCAGCTGCCTGGAAGCATAGGCTATAACTTTACCATGCTGCATCAATACACATCCAAGGTCGATCCTCGAAGCGTCACAATATACCACAAACCCATGGTACCCCCAGGTAGGGTTAACACTAGTGCTGAGGTGAGTCGAGTCTTCAACTCTTGGAAGCTCTTCTCATAAGCCTCTGACCATTGAAACTTCACTTTCTTTTGGGTCAACTTAGTCAATGGGGCTGCAATGGATGAAAACCCTTCAACAAACCTCCGATAGTAACCAGCTAAACCCAAGAAACTCCTGATGTCCGAAGGACTCACTAGTCTAGGCCAATTCTTCACCGCTTCTATCTTTTGAGAGTTTACCTGTACACCCTCACTTGACACCACATGACGCAAAAACGCCACTGAGTTCAACCAAAACTCACATTTACTGAATTTAGCGTACAACTGACGATCCTTAAGAGTCTGTAGCACCACCCACAAATTAGCGGCATGCTCCTCCTTGCTCCGAGAGTATATGAGAATATCATCTATAAACACAATCACGGACATGTCCAAATATGGCTTGAACACCCTGTTCATCAAATCCATAAAATATGTAGGAGAATTCTTTAGTCCAAAAGACATAACTACAAACTCGTAATAACCATACCGAGTCCTGAAGGTTGTCTTCAGATATTGCTCTCCTAAACCCTAAGCTGATGGTATCCGGATCTGAGAACTATATTTGAAAAACACTTAACACCTTGAAGTTAGTCAAACAAATTATCAATCCTAGGGAGAGGATACCTGTCTTTGATGGTGACCTTGTTCAATTGTCGATAATCAATGCACATACGAAGAGAACCATCCTTCTTGCAGACAAAGAGAACTGGTGCACCCCACGGGGATTTTCTAGGTCTGATGAAACCTTTGCCTAAAAGGTCTTTCAACTGCTCCTTTAACTCAGTTGGATCCATTCTATAAGGAGGAATAGATATAGGTTGCATATTAGGAAGAAGGTCGACACCAAAATCAATCTCCCGCTCATGAGGGATTCCCGGTAAATCATCTGGGAACACTTCTGGATAGCCTTACATACTTGAAGAGATCAGAGTAAAGGCTACAATTTGGAGGAATCACCGGCTTTAGGTTGGAACTTCTTGGGTGAATCAAAACTGACAATTGAGGTATGTTAAGGATTATCTATCCGGTAAGTTATTCTCGTCCTATAGTTGATACAACCTACACTTTTGTAAGTATGTATGTTGTGATTAGCTACTATAAGTAGATAAGGATTATATATGTTGTGGTTAGCTTCTACGAGATGAATTGAGATTATATCGTAGTATTCCCCGTCGGGAAAGAATATAAACAGTGTGACAAATGCTAGGAGCATCATAGAAACTTCCCTGTTCATTTGTTCATAGTATTAGTGGGATTCTAATGTCTCACTGTCGTACCAAGGCCTTAGAAGCTTGTGGATAGTTGTTGGGCCTAACTTGGTAAATTTGGATAGCATAGGGCGCAGTTGAGCAATATAACTTGCTGGTTGATGCTTATATAGATAGTAAAGCTCGCTCGTAGGCCATTGGCGTACCTTGATGCCGCCAGGGCTAGAATCTTGATTGGATGGTCTTACCTTCGATTCGATGGCACTAGGGTTGCCTAATGAACTAAGCGATAACCTTCCATATGATTGGCCATTTTCGGTGACCGTTAGCTTCTGTCGACCTACTACTGGTTGTATAGGTCACTCAAGCAACCACCCCCATTGTTAGGAATTTGGTAGACTAAGTAACATCTTAAGGGGAAAACTTTTCAAGGATTAGATGTGGGGCCAACGACCCGAGCTACTCTTGCAGACGCCCACGTTCATATATCTGCGAATGGGCTAGATCCATATATATATTGCCTACGGGGCTATGAATTGCTCGAGGGAGCTATATGTTGTCTGGACAGACCAAGTTAATGTCTAAAAGACTAGAAGCATAGTATCATAGTATTACCTTCAGGCCAAGAATTGTAGTAAGTCGCCTGTGAGAAGTAGGGCTGACTGCTTAGGAGCATGCCCGATTAGTAGCAGCCCTACAGTCGTTCTAAGTGAAGGAACTAAATAGTTGGTCACCTACGACCTTGCTGTTCGCTTATGAGCTATCATCGTCCTAGGATGACCTTTAAAGTATCACTTAGGTCACCCCGGACCTCGCCCTAGTCTGTCTAAACTGACAAAAGCTATAATCATTGCCAAGATTCACTGGTCAGGTATAGGCACATGGGGTGCGCCTGTTGGTAGCTATATATACTGTTTTGGGGAGAGTGGTGTTGTGTTAATCCTAAAGAGCTAGATACGCCTGGTGAGTGACTATATTGAGGCTATAACATCGTACTCCTGTAGGGATTGACCCATCTTAGTTGATCTGCCATCAAATGACTTTAGAATTGCTAACTTTATTATTACCTACAGGGCTACAGAGTGCTCATAAGAGCTATGTGATATCCGAAAGGACTATATGCAGGCCTATAAGGCTGTATCAAAGTCCATTTGTGTATGTCTTTCCTTTATTCCGTAACGGCATTACTAACCCTCAGTGGGGCCTTGTGAGCCCAGGGTGCAGTTACAGAAGCCGAGAGGGCTCAGATACAATTACAGGAGCCCGTGGGCTTAGCTAAAGTCCTAGAGGCTGGATAGTATTTGGTTATAGTTACTTGTGACAACACAGTGACCTGGTTAGGGATATATAGATTGTACTGTACTTGTCTGGGCTTATAAGGGCCCAGGTAGGTTATCTTTGTGATGATTGTACCTTCCGGGCTTATTGGGGCCAGGTTAGGTTCTTGTTTGTATACTTGCTTACTAGATATATCTTATGAATATATAATTGTACAGCTTACGCTCTTATTTGTATGGTGGTCTACTAGATGCAGGTTATGATTATAAAAGCATACATGTTAACTTCTGCTCCTTTTCACTGATTACTTTTAGTTTTTTATCAGCTTCTATTATGTTATTATTATTGTACATACTCGGTATATATTGTACTGACGCCCACACATGGGGCACTGCATGCTTGCCTGTAGGTTTAGACAGACAGATTTCAGGACCTCCTTTAGCAGCTATTTAGAGTCGGATTGGTCAGCTCCTTTCATTCGGAGTTGCCAGGTAGTAGAGGTTTGCTTGTCCTTTATCATATAGATTTGGGTAGGCCGGGCCCTGTCCGGACCAATATGTTTCACTCTTAGAGGCTTGCAGACCAGTGTCTTTAGTTCTTAGCTAGTTGTGCGTTGTTGGTTGTGTGGGGCCTATATATGCAATGTTTTGTGTGTTGGCCGTATGAGACCTAGTTTAGCTATTAATTAGCAGCCTTGTCGGCTATAAATCATATATGACATCCTTTTTTTCTTCTATTATGACTTAAACGGCATGGTGGTCTTGTCGGCCCGCATAGGATCCTTCTATTAATGGTATTGCTGGGTTAGCTGTTTCTTTACAGATTTACTGTGTGGCCTTGTCGGCTCGAGGCTGTGTTTACAACCGAGATATAGCTATTTGTTTTCTTGATTTTGTATTACTGGTAGGCACCAGAGGTGCCTATGCCCAACTAGGTCAGCTAGGTCCCAGTGTAGCATTAGGTGTTAGTTACGCCTCCGAAAGTGGGACATGACAACAATATTTTCAGGGTCCCCAATATTAGTGAGTTGATGCCATGGTCTCTAGTCTCTATTGTCTTTGCGTAAGACTGCATATAATCCCTGGGGTGTTTAGTTTAAAGGTTTTACTACCATACTAGTCTTTCTATGAATAGATAGGTCATTCAGCCATGTATTATTTTATGCAAATCTGGATCTGATAGTACTTTAGCTCATATAAACTTTGCTTTAGCCACATAGTGGTGAGGATCTGTGTCCTTGATGATAATAAAAGGAGATTTGTAACAAAGTTTTCTGATTACTAATCCTGCATCAACTTCTTTATGAATCCTAATTCCTAAGAACACAACAGACTACAATTGATAAAATTAAAACAACATTTAAATGGATATTATTCAGTAAAAGAGATTCTGACACAACATTCATCAATCTCATCACCACTATAAGAAACAGAAACAACTCTCATACACGAAGCCATTAGCTGCCTCCTAACTGATTGTGTTTTGTTTGAGGATACACAAATTACACAATTTCATGAGATACAAAAAGGCATTTCCTAACACTCACCTTGTACTGGAGTGTTACCAAGAAATTTCTACAAGCATGCAAAAAGACCGCAACATATTTTGTCCAATGATCATTAGTGTTACACAATCTTCTATGTCATTTTATTATCATCCTCACTAATCAAACCAAATGAGAATGGGGAAAACTTGTATCCATCTCCTTCGTAGAACTTGTTCTGGAATTCCACCCAATGCAGACGCAAGGCATGTAAGAATGCACTAAGAGTTTCCATCACAAGTAGCACACCGATAGTAGCAAATATAAATACAATTATACCAATGATAAGTATGATGAGATTATTGAACCTGTAAGAAAACACAGGACCAGATGTGAATCTCAAAGGTCAAAGAGAAAATAAGGATAATAATCTCTCCTATTCAGATTTATAGGAAAACACAGGAAGACCTTACCCCATTGCGAGAAGCAGAACTTTGTCATAGAACACGCTTGACAGTTCTGAATGTGCCAAACTTTACATAAACATAAACATAAAAATATATACATTAATAAAATGAATAAAATCCTTAATTACGACCGAAGGACTAAATACAGGTAACATGATAACCCTTAGATGATTGCCTTTGGGGTTACATATATTCTCAACAGCTTCAACCAAAAGAATGATCTCCTATAGACTTCGTATTCTTTATAGATAACAGCTAAAACTTGAAAGCAAACTGAGAAAAACTATCAGTCAAAACATCCAGACTGGTATAAGATCAATCATGACCTTCTATACACATCAAATTATCATCAATCAATCAACTACTCCTCGATCCCGAACTAACAGGATCAATTATATGAATCTGCTACACCATTCTGCGCTATTCGTATCTATTCAACTAGTATACTAAATAATTTGTCTTTATAGGCAAATTAAACATTCTTTAAAACTCGAGCCTATCCCCACATTAAGATACAAGTTTGTGACCAAACAAAAAAGTACTCCTGTCAACCACCTAACCTAATGAAACTATAATAACCAAAAAGCCTTGGTCCAAACTAGTTTCTACGGACTCTATGGATTCTTGTGGTCCATGCTATGTGTATCCTGAGCAGCTTCTGTTATATGAAATTATCTTTTACAGGCGTTTTCTCTATGGTTAAAAATGATAGCAGACTTAGATATCCTTAGCAGCTTCTCTCATATAAAATGATTTCTTACAGGCTGATTTGGTTTACAACTAAATATTGATAGCGACTGAGAAATATCAAACATATTAAGGTCAAGCTACTAGATCAATCCAACCTTTATAAACAAAAGTTCTTCTTGAACCTTATTTCATCACTCTTTAATACATATGGCAACATAAGCATGGTTCAAATAGGAGAGTCAATAATTTTGCCTAACGTTCAGAAGATTTAAAGGTGCCAAACTTGTTAAGCTTCTCAAAGCATCATTAACAAAAGTTGAAGATCTATCATGTAACCATTTTGGTTGAGCTCCTTTGAAGCATACACAAACATTCCCAACATAAAAAAATTAGATGAAAAGATTCTCTCTATTACTTTTGCTTGCATCAGTCATACAACCACAGTTTATCAGTTAAACTTTACATCCCTGTTAATCAAAACTTTGATTATTTTCTAGAATAAGTACTGATCAAACATGCAATCATTGATTATTTGTAAACTAATCTTTCGAACATCTAACTTCAAAGGTGAGTTTATACACTTTCAAGACAAGAGCAGTTATCAACTTGATATATGTGTTCATAATTCAAACTTTAATGCTATACACACCTGAGGGCCCATAGACGCAGGTATGAAGCTGTATTAGAGACTGCTCCCAGTACAAATTCTATGGTATGTATGAGTTGATGTACGAAAATTTCACTGAACTCAAATTCTTCGTGTCCATGTGAATGATCGTGTGTCTCCAACTCAAATGAGTCATCAGTGTTGTCAAGCATTGCATACAATTGGCCTCGATGCCTCTGGAGATTCATATATGGTGATGAATTAAAGTTCATATAAGAAGAAGAGCAATACTAGAGAAAACAATTACCACCAAAAATCTTAGCTGCATTTATCTAGTTGAAACATACTTCCTTATGCTGCTTCTTTAGAAGAAATGGCTTCAGAAATAACATCCATGGAACGGCAACAAGTGCAAGTGATACTAGAAAAAGCTGTATTAGAAGAGAAGTTAACAAATATTAGATATGGCCTCTTACGTAGCACGTTAGATGTTAATATAAAAGAAGAAAAATGAAACCTGGAGGTATTTTTGCCCAATGAAAAGCTGGTTCTCGCCCAAATCATCAGTAGGGCTTAGAAACATGTATATCATTACATGGTAGAGATCAGCTTGAGAACCAGTGCACCATTTGACAATAATAAGAAGTGAAAGATAACCAAAGAGGCTATTCAGAAATATTATCTGGGGGACAAACTGATGCCTGAAAAGAACATTGATAATTAGTATAATTGCAGAGTGGCATACAAAATTCCAACAGCACATGAATACTTTACACATATTAAAGGGTAGAGGTTAACAAGAACTGAAAATGTTGATACAACAGAGGCTAAATGTTTTTTATATCTATAAAATGAGCCAAGTCCTAATAAACAACCAAGGAAAGAGGCACATATCTGGCTTACCAAACATTCACGTCATTTTGAAAGAACTTTGCGTTGAAATAGCTTAGAATGATTCCAAGATTCATCTGAGCTACACCTAGTAGAATAGACATCTTCATCTTCAAAGAATTCAGAAATGGTAATTCACTGCGTGTACCGTGCCACTTAGGATCCACACCAAATGGATAGACATCGCGAACCTTGATCAAACCTATTGTAGTGGAATCTCTTCAACAAAAATAACAGGTTCAAGGATTGGAGCAACGAATAAAATAGTGAGAATCTGAACGACTAATCAGCACATACCTACAGGAAGGATCGCGACAATCATAAGCTGAGCGCCCGAATATTTCAAAGGGGACCGAAAAAAATTCATTATATATGAATCCTGTATATATCGAAAATAGGGCCATCATCATAATAACGTAGCGACCGCCAAAAGTCATCTCCATGATGTCCCCAAGCTTCTGTTGAGACAAATCAAATTGAATGAGCCTATAATGCTCATAAAACTTATTAACTAAATACGAAGTCTATAAAACATGATTTATTAGTAACTCCAAGTCAACCATACACAACTAGCTCTTAATTCTTTCCTAAGAAAAACATGATTTCCCAATATATTTAGCATTAAAAAAAGAGGTTCGGCGCTGACCTGACCAAGAAACTTCTTCTCTAGTAGGATGAAGTATAGTGTTGCAAGAAACAAGCATATACCATGTCCCCAGTCTCCGAACATGACAGCAAAGAGGAAGGGGAAAGTTACTATTGTGAAAACACCAGGGTTTACTTCCTGATATTTTGCAATCCTAAAATGAACCACAGATCAGAGGATCTCTAAAGAAGTGTAGATACTATATACCACAGTACTCCAGTCAACTAAGTAGTAAAAGAGCAAAATGTTATCCTGAAAGAGAACACTTAAAAATGACTTTCTCTCATGGTCATGTTAATATAGATGAGGAAATCAACTTTATAGAACAAGAACTGTGGAAAACTGGAAGTCATAACCTATGATTCTCTGTCACATGGATAAACAATTACAGGAAACCAGCTAACTGTTCTTTTGTTGGCAACATAAATCTTTGTGTTTATATCTAAATATGTTAAATCATGAAAGATCCAAAGAAAGAACTTTGATCTATACAAAGAAGGAAGAAGTTAGTAGGGTGCAGGAGAATGACAAACTGAGCAGTAAATTATTTTTGTTGACAGAAATGGAGAAGCAAAGTTCTTTCTGACGGTGAATAACAACTATCAAAGCTCACATTTTGTGACGTATTATTCCTTCATATTTACCCTTATATGAGCACATTGAATATTAGACTTAGTTGTATACATGAGTAGATCATATATTGAGAAGATTTAACTATCTGAAATCAACCTGTATTGAATCATCTGCTCCTAGAAGAGGTTTGGTTTAAAATCGGTGTATTCAAGCCTTGAGTTTGCTGGTTTTGTTAAACTTTTTAGGGACTCTAATGCTTTGAGGTTGGTTCAGATTTTGGTATATGCAAGAATCATCTCAATGAGAGAAGAAATTTATGTATCTCAAAGTTATCTTTTCAAAGCAATAACTCCTATGCACTTCCTGGCCCCCACACCGGAAACATCAAGCACTCACACCAGTATATGGAGGAAATAAAATTTGTAGAATTATACCCAGCAGAAAAACAAGAAAGATCAATTATTTAATTGAGGTCGAGCATCACAACTCAACTTTCGGGGAAGAAAATGTACATCAATGAGTGGATGTTCCTAACCTTCATTTATTTTGAATTTCTTTTCTCAGGATAAGTATTAGGATGTTAATCATGCATGTTGTAGCTCAATCAGGAAAAAGATTACACAAATTACTATTACTCACCCATATGCATCAACAATTTCTTGGAAGGCAGATGTAAATTTGTTTGTACGAAAATATGTAGGTGGCATTTCTGTGGAATGCAAAACCTGGAATATGGCCCCAACTTGTGAGTTACTATCCGAAGTTGCTCGATGCAATGCATTTTGTAACTGCAAACGTCAAAAGAAAGTATGTATAACATTAGACATTAAAAATAAAAATAACACAAAAGTAAACCGTGGGTGCACTGTACCTGGCTGGTCGCATAAACTGGACACCAACCCTCACCCACAAGGCACTTCTTTGTCACATCAAAATTGAGCATGTTTAGTGTATGGTAAATGAACTTCTCCTGCTTCACCTTCACGAATAGAAAGGAATATAATTCAAAGGGAATGCAACTCTTGTACACACACGTCCAACCGACAAATTTGACTGGTAATGAATATGGTTCCATTAAACTAAAATATGGCTAATATGAAACATAAAACTAACCAGAAGATTCCATTGGTCAAATTCACAACCAATGGTCTGTAAGAGATTTGCCCGGTGTAGCTGTCCGATGTCTACGGTGGTCTTTAATTCTGAAATTTTTCCAGATACCTATGAGGCAAAAATAGGGAAACAACTTGGTTAATTTCAACAGGAATACCAAGATATATACCTTGACAAAGAGTAGCTGCACATCTGGAGTAACGTGTTATGGTAGTAATCCAAAGAAGTTTTTCAAATGACTGCTACTCAGAAAAGTTAACTGAATAGAAATAGAGAGTACATGGGTCATTTCCTCAAGTTGCATCAACAATAACTGCTAGGTTCTCTATTAGCTTACTGGCTTTAAAGTAAACTGACAGCTTGAGTTTGCAAGGTTGAAGAATAGACATTTTCTGGATTAAGGGTAAGAAAAGAAATATCTTTTGAACTGTGAACTAAAAGATCAAATATTACAAGGTAGTAAACTATTATTATAGATATATCAGAAATTCAAATAGATTTTAATCTAGTGGAATTTCATTTTCAAAATATCTATCATCAACAGCATATAAAAAGCTAGATAAGCCAAATCTGATGAAAATAACCTTCAACATATTCGAGATTAGGGTATAAAAACTTAGACTAAATTTATGTTGGATACTTTCAGATATTGTAGAAAGGAGATAATCATATAAGATGAGTGACGATTATATAAGCAAGAACCTTTTTCTTTAACTGTTATATAAGCAAGAACTATTTTAAGAGTATGATAACTGACAAAATGCACCAATCATATGGTTATGTTGAAGTCCATTCACTTCAAGAATACATAACTAAACCCCAAAAGGTGATTTTGTGGCATACCTCTGTTATCATCTCATACTGTCTTCCTATGTCATCAGAGAATGGATACCGATTTGCTCCAAATGCATCACAAATTTTTAATATCTTGTTCTTCGCCCTTTCTCCAGAGTAAAAGATAACAAACACATTTTTTTCGACCTAAAAATAAAGATTAATAAGCTCAGAGATCTTTGGACATATTATTATCTTGTATCTCAATGAGAAAGAAGTACATTCAATAAGGAAGATAGGGGGATATCAGATAAACAATTAGGTTTCTTTATATCCTTTTCTCCACTAAAGAGGATTCTAGAGTGAACTCTATACTTCAAACTTTACAACAATTTGATCTTCTAAAATGAAATAGTTGGAAATGAAAACTACGAAACCCCAAATCTAAGCATCCAATTTTGAAAGAACAATAACTTTAAGCATCATACGAGCCTCTCTCTATTTTTAGTAAGTGAAGTACTGTAGTTAACCTCACTGTTTGACAACGGATCCGTTACAGGATTTTCCACAACCACTTGCTTTAAATATACATTTCCTCTGGTTGCACGAAAAAGAAACCTTTCAAAAGCCATAGATTTCTCTCTAGCAACAAGCCCACTGACAAATCCCAGCTTAACTTGTTTTGAAGGATTAGCAAACGCTTCCTGGACACAAAGCAAATAAAGCATATTAATTTACAACTACTGTACCTCTACCAGAAAATACAACAACATCAATATAACAGTACCTGCTCTAATAACAAAGGACTATCAATTGATCTCTCACCATGTATATGCTCCTCCAGTTCTTTGTGTTGAGCTGTAGCACTTCTTTGAGCTGAATGGAAAAACTCACCAGCCTAATGGAACAAAAATAGCTTGTATTTGAAACATCTCTATTATAAAAGAGCGTAATGCTAGCCAAGAAGATACATTGTGATCAATAGTTCTATGCCAGATATACTTAGTATAAATGTAGCCTCACCTTTTGCAGAACAAGCTTATACTCGAGAAGCTCATTGTAAGAACGCTGAAGCTTTTCAGTATTAGTATTCATCTCTGCTAGCTCCGCTTCAAGTTCACCAAGTTTGACCTTCCCATTTTCGAAATTTGTTAAAAATACATGGAAACAATCAGAATCATGGTGACAATGACAGTAAAATTGGAATAATGAAGAATAACATTCCATGGTAAGCCTTAAATACAAATAAATGAAATAAGCAGACCTCCAATTCATCCAGACTTATATTTGAGGACATTGTTGTCCTTGTTGAAGGAGTAAACCCTGCCTTCGTCATTTGTTCCTTTAGAAAGAGAAGTTTACGTGCCATTTCTCCACATCTTTTAATCTGCTAAAGTAAAACCACGCATAAGTTAAATGAGAATATGTAAATAAAAAGTGAGTTTTATCAGCGCAAAGTTTATCTGATGCTAGTGGCACTCAGGCAATGTAAAAGAACTGAACAAGCATGTTTAGGAAATTGAATGTTTAAAATTAATCAAGTAGAAAGGCGGTGCTGATGCAAACCTTGGCCTTTCCTGACCACTTTATTCTGATATTCAAGTTAATCATAGAAAGAGGAAGAATACATCTGAATAACCGACTTTAAATTCCTATAGGATACAGATGAAAAAGGCCATCTGTGTGTTTTATCTGATGAAAAAGGAAAGTTGCTTCAAATGTGTGCTATATAAAAATAATTAAATTACTATTCTATTTTTACCATGTTAACGTACTTAGGCATCGTTTCATTTGCAGACAAAATTATACTGAGATTTTAATGCAAGGATTGTCATACTGAGATTAATAATTACTGAATTATTTAGTAATAATGTTTTGTTTAGTTTATTAAGTTAAAAATGAATATATGGTGTATAATTGAAAACAAGTATTTGGTTTGAAACCCGAAAATTTTGATGAACTTTTAGTTCCAATTTTAACCTTAATTTCCTTAAAGGACTTTGTGGAAAGGGAATATTTCTCATTTGATTATTTTATTCCAGGATTAGATAATCTGGACATTGTTATGCCACATTGAATGTGGTATAAAAAACTTTCC
The DNA here is from genome assembly GCA_018107945.1 of Datura stramonium. Lineage (NCBI taxonomy): Eukaryota > Viridiplantae > Streptophyta > Magnoliopsida > Solanales > Solanaceae > Datura > Datura stramonium. The sequence continues at coordinate 162,920 of JACEIK010000839.1, forward strand.
AAGATAATGGTATAAAATAATATCAAGATTACTTAATCATGAATCAAAAATTCCAACCAACAAGGGATAAACTAATCCCACATTTTTGTCTTTGCCCTTAAAAGCTAAAGTCCCTTGGATGAAGGGTGTCATCGAGGCATTGGTGGCCTCGACAGAAGGTTTATCTTATATAAGAACAACTCTATCAAGAAAATTCAAGCCAACAAATCCTCATTCCAGATAATTTATAAATCTGGTTCAACACCAATATGCTGCAATGACTCTTAGGCCCCAGTAGAAGGTGCTAACCAGTAACAAGCTAGAGACTGAATAACCCTACAAATTAAATCAGCAAAAGCAAGGGAGATGGTGCATCACAATTAACAGCACACCAAAATATCCACTTTAGTCTTTACCTTGCGGTTGTTTAAATATCTATAGCGCTTCATGCATTAACTCTATAGAAACTAAAAATGTCAGATAATAAACCAAATGGCCTAATTACTCTTGTTTACCTTGGTAAACTTGAGTGCCTCTCAAAGGGAGAAGTGACTTTAAGCGTGAAGCACAATTGAAGAACGTGCTTGAGTGAAAAATCCACAAAATGAAGGAAGAAATTGTATTTTACAAGAAAAATTATAGAAAAGTTGAAACAATTGCAATTGAGTATATATATGAAGTAAAGACTATGTCTATCTAGTTCAAAATCAATCTATTTTTTATTCTAGCACTAAGATGTTGTGTTAAGTTTACAATTCAAATTTTATGTGTAGATTAATTGCAGTACTAAATTTATAATTTCCTATTCCTATCGCAGACACATTCATCCATTAAATTTTATTAACAATCGTAGAAAGTTTTGACAACTACTTTTTTCTTAGATGTCACCCTATACAAGTTTACTTTAGGTCCTATGTTTTATAGGAGTTTTTTAGTCATGTTAGAAATTTACATGCTTAGTCGAAAATATACAGAACAACTAAAAGCTTTTATTTTTATGTTTATTTTGTTTTGTATAATATTAGACTGACATGCACTTAAATGGAGAAAAATAGTAAGGATTCATATCTCCGACCCCAACCTGCTAGGTGTTGAGACATAGTTTTTGTTGTTTTATCACTGTTTAAAAGATGAACTCAGCCACATAATTAATGTAAATTCTTTAAACTTCTTGGTTGACTTGTTCTTTTTAAGAGTATACCCTACCACCTTTACTGAAACGCCGCTGAAGTGAAGTGTTTAACCTACATTGTTAGTGCTACAATTTGATAAAAAGTAATACTAAAACACAAGCATCAGAAAAAGACTGTACACAACCAAAATTTGATTTCCAATACAAACCAAAATGGTGTAAAAGAAGAACATAAAAAGAATGATAAAACAAACCTGGGCTGCATATGTTCTCTGGAATGGGCTCTTTTCCACATTGAGCTGTAAAAAAAGCATTATCAGGAGGAAATAATCATTCCTTTGTTCTAAGATTTTCAGCAACAGATGACAGACCCAAAGAGAGTCTAGTGCATGATTAAGAAACATAAAATTCCATGAGAACTTGGTGATCTACCATAATAAATACAAGATTGTCTTAAAAAAGGAAAGCAGAAAAAATGTAAAATCCCTCAGGAAAGCAAAAAGAAAATAAAACCCCTTAGGAAACAGAACTGATGCAATCATAAATTATTTCTCCATAATAAGCTTATAGGAAAAAATAGGCTTAGACACTGTGTTGCAGTAAGAATTGAAGCTGACAATAGATTGGTACCTTATATAAAAATAAAACTTGAAGGTGCACAAATGTGGCAAACTATGTGGTAATTTCTTCCCACCAAATTTTGCGAATTACTATTAGGAAGAAAAAAAGGAATCTTTCATGGCCAACATTACAGAAGTTACTCTCAGAGAAAATCAAATTCACGAAAAAACAACTCTCTTCGTTTCAAAGAATGACATCATCATTTTTTGAGGAATCAAGCAATTTTCTACTATAAATTGTCATACATCTTCCTAAATATTTTTAAGAACAAAAGAAAATAAATTTGAAGTACTTCTATTTAATTTTTTTAAAAATAAATTTTAATTGTAAAAGTTAAGGAACTTAAGACTGAAGATGAGATGTTTCATGCCTCAATAGAATTTGTAAGAATACGCCTAGCTCATTGATAGTATTAATCCATTTTTCCTCGAGGGAGTTTACTTAATTTAGCTTTGAAGATCATAGCACCTGGTGAGAGATGGCAGGTGCTTTAGATGGTGTCATGCCAAGGCATTTTGATACTACATTAGTAATTGAGATAGTCTAGGTTCTATTATTTTTCAAATTCTAGTCAGGATTAGTAAGCTAAGTCCTAGACCCCTTACTTATACTCTTTCCTCTGGGGTTCATTTTATTTTTAGTAAAAAAAACATAGCCCTGGGCACTCTGCCTAGAAGATACACTTAGAAAAGAAAGAGAAAGATGATTTGAATATCAGGCTGTGTTGGAGCTAAATGTGTTGAAGGGGTTCAATTGAATCAGCTATATCAAAAATTACACTTTCTATTGTATATATAAATTGTTGAATCCTTTAGTAGTTAAGCCATGTAAAATTTTATTTTCTTGGAATTCCCTCATTAGAATCACTAGCTCCACCACTACTATAAGGGCTCCTAATCTCGTCATTCTTTTGGATATTAAACAAAACAATAAAATGAAGTCTACTGGATCACATTGGTATGCAAAATCTCGTATCAAGCTCAGCCTTTCAGCTATGACAAATATGAAAATTCTAAGTCAAAAGGAATTATCAAAATCAAAGTTATAATGCATGAAAATATACATTCAAATGCGTATCCATCTCATCCTTCAGCTATGAAACATACGGCAAATTTAATATCCAAAACAAATGATAAAAAGATTAAAGGTAAAAATATATGAAAGATGTAGGGATATTTGTATATTTCATATGAATCAAATGTGTTTGCTTAATGCTTACGTCTTTGAATTGGAAGAGACCGAGGTCACCGAGGTAAGAAATTGTACAATGAGCGGATTCCATTGGGATAATCAATTGCACCAACTGCATTGGTTCCGATCGTAGAAGGTCCATCATCGGACAACATCCTCCTCCGCCTACCATTATTTTATTTTGTTCAAATCGTTATGTTTTATATGCAAGTTATAATTTATGAAACGTATAATGCAGTTTATTTTTTAAATCCCTCCAATGAGATACTGTCGGCGGAAACTCCTTCGGCTGATCGATTTTCGATTTTATTCTTTTCCCGATAGTCTTCTGCGTATGTTATAAAGTCATAGTCGTCAAAAAAACTTCTCTTAGATCTGCATTTTCTAAAACCATTTAAATAGGAACTTTCAAATGATGATGTTCTAGTACAGCCTTCAAATTTATGGGTTGTTTTTCCTTTTTCTTTTTTACTAGTATAGAGACCCGCACAATGCGCACATAATATTGTGATCTAACTGTTTTAGAATATTAAGATTAATATATCTCTTTAATATTAAATAACGTTATCTATTATTTAGNGAATTATTTCATAATAAAATAATTTTTTTATTAACTTGTCACTTGATTCAATATCTTTGTCAACCTCTTGGCATTTTAATATACTCTTTTTTTTTACCGTATACTATTTGTTTTATATAAAAAAATTCTGTGTTTCTGAAATTTTATAGAGTATAAAAAATCTCTTTTGTGAATATTTGGTGTCAATAACTACAATATGCAATTTCGTACTTGAAAAGTTTTGGTAATTCATATCAATTCTTGCTAAAACCTATTAAGACTTTTGCTTTATATTTTAAATATCATAATAAATATTACTATCATGACTCAGGATATTAATTTTGATGACACATTAATTATAAATTTTCATGAGCTAATACAATATTATTATATTGAAATTGATTGTCTTAACATAAAGTTCATATTTTTTCCACCACCAAAAAAATAATAATAATAATAGTAGATTGCGTATAACTAAATAGGTTTAGCTTGGAATTCAATTAATGCAGGTATCTGTAACAAAAACAAACTCAAATAGAAATAACAAAAATAAATGATAG
>JACEIK010000839.1:185216-196701 GCA_018107945.1 Datura stramonium
TATTGAACATAACTTGAGCCAATATACATAATCATATACATGCATAAATCATGAGGAACAGTGGGAGATTCTCTTAACCGACATACCCCATATGAGCACACATGAAATCCGACTTGTAAACCTAGCAGGAGGCCGTTTGTACCTTGCCAAGGGTAGAACCATGAAAGACGTGATCACACATGAGAAGGGGAAGAAATGGGGCCAGGGGACAATTACAGGAGAGGTCCCAACATACCTACGGTGGCACGTAATTTATGAGATCCGAGGCAGAACCTGGGGCACGAACCTACTCGGTGTTCGATACTACACCCAAAGCATATATAGTGCTCATAGTATAATATTCATGAGTTCATAGGCTAGTTAAATCACGATAATCATAAACATGCTTGTAAATATGTGAACTAGCCACGAAACAAGACCCGTGAGTCGGCCAAAACATAATTCATAAATCATAGGTTTTATTCATACTTGTAGATCATACATATAACTTGAAAATTATCAAATCATAATGGGTATTTTAATAAATCCATATTTCAAATCATAAATCATGTTGGGTTTGTAAATATCAACAATTGAAGTATAGAGCGTAAATTGATTCATCATAGATCATGCATAATTAGGCTTAATTTGGTAGAAATCGAAATCAATAATTCTAATTATAAAATCTAATCAAAATCCACAAAATATGATGTAAATCATAAATCATAATATCCCATTAACAAATCATAAAATTTTCACAAGAATTGAATTAAAATCCCATTAGATTTTTGATAGAATTTTCGTAAATTAAAAGAGAATGGGCATGGGAATGAACGAAAACACCCATTCGTAACCCTACATACCTGGGTAAGATCAGATTTCCAAGTTCTTGAACGCTCAAAGGAGAATTAATAGGGAAAAGCTTGAATCTACGCTTGATCTCTCTAGAATTCTCATAGTTTTCATGCATGCAAATGACTTAAGAAAAATGGACTTAACCTATCTTATTATGTCCAAAAAAATACATAAAATGACGTAGTTTAGGGCCTTAGAGCATAGAAAGGTCGAAAATACCCTTAATGAAATCAGCCTGAAAATTTGCACTGGTCAATCCAACGGGCGTACCAATGAGTCATTGGAAGCTACCACGATTCGTGCTACGACCCATCATCTACACTGCCCAGGCCCTACTTCCGGATTCATACCACGACTCGACAGAATGAGTCTTTGTTTCGTCAAACGAGTTGTTGTATCAGTCGTTGATTGCCCCTTTGAAAATTTTAAGCTTCCTCACAACGAGTCTCACCACGACTCATTGTTTCCTCCAACGAATCGTGGTTCCTATCCGTTAAGTCCATTGGAAATTTATGTTCCCCTAGCACGACTCAAGACAACAGATCCTTGTACCTCACCACGGTTCGTTGAATGACCCGTTATGACTCCAAATCCCAGCTCCAGTACCTACCATGATTGCCAAATACGACTCACTGTTACCAACAATGAGTCATTGCTTCGCTCGTTCCTTACAGTGCCACCTGACTTCATTTACCATGACTTCTCCAAGGGGACATTGGTTGGACCAACGATCCATTGGGTCGTCCGTCCTGTGCGCTTTTTCTCAATTTTCAGCCAACTTTAAATTTTCATCTCGAGTCTAATCTTAGGCACTTTTAGGGTATTTCACTACAACTTATGATATGTTTTGGAGTCAAGACTCTCCATGTTCAAATTTTAGACCATGCATGTAATTATGATTTCAGCATCGTTGAAAAACGATGGGAGCACTATTCATGTTATTGGGAGTAGTGTCTAGCACCGAGTAGGCTTAGGGTTCCAAGGTTCTATGATCTCATAACTACGTGTCAATGTAGGTTTATATATTTACATTGAGATCTCCCTTGAGAGTTTTCCCCTCCCGCAAGGGGCCTTCAGCTTGATATCGATATCATGGAATTGTCCTTAGCCCTGGCAAGATTTTTTACGGCTCTTCCCACTTAAGTGTGATAGTTGGGGCATCACATAAACTCTATCGTTATGGTGTCGATTATGATGAATCTCCCATTATTCCTCATGATTTTAGTTATTAATGTTCATGACTTATGATATTATGTTTTACAGCAGATTTAACCCGATGATTTATGATCTTTTACTTATGATTTAAGCTATGACAAGTCATATGATTTCTATTTTTAGGTTTGGGTCATTCTATTCAGACATGATATTCAGCTTATGACTCTATATGTTTCAGATTCAGATTATAGCATGCAGTCCCTACTTCATGATCTAATGATTTATGGTTATATGCATGATTTCAGTTAACATTTGTTCAACATATTTTACTTACCTTGCATACTCAGTACATTCCAAGTACTGATCGCATACTCTATGTCGTATCACTTCATGATACAGGTCCATGCAATCAGACTTAGTTCCATTGTTAGTCTAGCTTTCCCCGCAGTTCAGCTTAGTTTCCATTGTTGGAGAGTCATCATCTTTTTAGGATATTCAATTTGGTGTTTGATTATGTTATTTCAATTTTAGACTTTAGCGAGCTATTTGAGAGTATTTTCCCATCAGCTCATCAGACAGTATAGAGGCTTATCAGACATTATGGAGATTTTTAGTTTTGTCGAGTGTTTACTCCATTTATGATTGTTTTATTATTAGTCTTACGCTCATTTATGTTTCAGTTATCATATTCCACTTTAATATATGTTATTTAGTTGTTATGTTCATACCATGGGTCGACTTGGAGCCATTCGTGGTTCTAGTATCGTGTCTTAGACTGGGGTACCAGCTTGGGTTGTGACAAATTTGGTATCAGAGCAAAGGTTTAGAGTGTCCTAGGGTGTCTAAAAGTCGCGTTGAGTAGAGTGTTTCCAATGGGTGTGAAGCGCGCCACACTTATGAGAAGAGGCTACAAGACATTTTAGGAAATTTTCCTTCTTTCATGATCTAAGTCGTGCGATGAAGTATCTCTCTTTCCTTCTAAATTGTGATATACGCATTTGCAAAAATATGCCTCTATGACGAGTGAATGGAAGAAGGAATGGCAATGGAAATGGCTATGATAATGGTAATGGAGATGGGCATCAGCAAGCCCCGTCAGCACCAGCAGATCCTATGCCTGAGCAAGTCACTCATGCAAACTTTAGAGCGGCATTTCAGATGTTGACACAGGCGTTGACCTCTTAGGTTAATCAGCAGGTAGTGACCCATGTTCCTCAGAATGGGAACATAACATCGGCTAGAGTTTGATACTTTCTCAAGATGAATCCACTTGAGTTTCTGAGTTCGAAAATGGGTGAGCACTTATATAAGTTTATTGAGGAGGTGCATAAGATCACCCAGATTATGGGGGTGATTGGAGAAGAGAGTGCGAATTTAGCCTCCTATCAGCTAAATGGGGTTTCTTACATATTTTACCTCCAATGGAAGGATGGTAGAGTAGTGGGAGCAGTTCTCGTGATTTAGGATGAGTTTGTAACTGCCTTCTTGGATAGTTTCTTCCCTAGAGAGTTAAGGGAAGCGAAATCAATGAAGTTCGTTAACTTGAAGCGGCACCATAGTAGTCCAGTTGTGCCTATAGGTCACTTTATTTCCTACCTCAAGGCCAGGAAAATGATTTCTAAAGGTTGTGTATATCATCTAGTTTGAGTTATGGATGCTACGTTCCGAGACCCCGACTCTTCAGTCAGTTTCTATAGTGTGTGAGCATCCGGAGGTGTTTCCTGATGATCTACCAGGAGTCCTTCTCGAGCGGGAGATTGACTTTGGTATTGACCTTCTCCCTGATACGCAACCTATATCCATTCCTCCTTAAAGAATTGCTCCAGCCAAGCTAAAGGAGTTGAAATAATAGTTGAAAGATCTCCTTGATAAGGATTTCATCAGGCCTAGTAAATCATTGTGGGGTGCACTAGTTCTCTTCGTCTAGAAGAAGGATGGTTCCCTTAGAATGTGTATTGGTTATCGACAGTTGAACAAGTTCACAATCAAGAATAAGTATACCCTCCCTAGGATTGATGACTTGTTTGACCAGCTTCAGGATGCTAAGTGCTTCTCATAGATAGACCTCAGATTTGGCTATCATCTGCTTAGAATTAGGGAGAGTGACATTCCGAAGATAGCCTTCAGCACTTAGTATGGTCATTATGAATTTATATTTATGTTTTTTGGACAAAGGAATGCTCATGTAGCTTTTATGGATTTGCCGAATAGGGTATTCAAGTCGTATTTATATATGTTCGTGATTGTCTTCATAGACGATATTCTCATATACTCACGGAGTGAGGAGAAGCATGCCGCTAATTTGAGGATTGTGGTATAGAGTTTCAAGGATCGACAGCTGTTTGCTAATTCAGTAAGTGTGAGTTTTGAATGAACTCAGTAGCATTTTTGGGTCATGTGGTGTCAGGTGAGGTGTGCAGGTGGACTCTCAAAAGATATAAGCAGTGAAAAATTATCCTAGACTTCTTGGGTTTAGCTAGCTATTACAGGAGGTTTGTTGAAGGATTTTCATCCATTGCAGTACCATTGACTAAGTTGACCCTGAAAAAGGTCAAATTTCAATGGTTGGATGCCTGTGAGAAGAGTTTTCACGAGCTAAAGACTCGACTCACTTCAGCCCCAGTATTGACTCTACTAGAGGGCACGTATGGATTTGTTGTGTATTGTGATGCCTCTAGAGTTGGTCTTGGTTGTATGTTGATGCAGTGTGATAAGGTCATCGTGTATGCCTCTAGATAGCTTAATACTCATGAGAAAAATTACCCGACGCATGACCTAGAGTTGCCACCAGTGGTATTTGCTTTAAAGATTTGGAGATACTACTTGTATGGAGTGTATGGGGCTACCATTGTTCGTGCCAACAATATGACTCAATTTAGGTAGTTGTAGATAGGTTACCAAATCAGCTCATTTCCTACAGATTCAGCTAAGGATTATGCTAAATTGTATATTCGGGATTTAGTTCGGTTGCACAGAGTTTCCTTGTACATCATCTCAGAAAGAGGTATTTAGTTTACCTTATAGTTTTGGAGATCATTCAAGAAGGGACTTATAATACCCCAAAAAGGCCTAAGAAGAGACCTGGGAGTTGAAGTTAGAAACTGCAGAAAAACCTAGAATTTTGCACCAGGACGACTCGAGGTACGAATCGTGGTGAGGACCTATGACTCGTGACTCGAGTCGTGATGAATTCGGGAGCCTGAGGTCACATCACGGGTGGTCCTACGAATCATGACGCGTAGGTATGACTCGTGATTAGGAGTCGTGGTGAAATTCTTAGTGGTGCCAGAGTGAGTCATCACGGTTCATGGTATGACTCGTAGGATGTAGCAACGAGTCGTGATGAGGACTCATGGGTAAGTCGTAGTTGGTATGGGTGGATGATACCACCACTGACAGTATGACCCGTAGGATGGTACTACGAGTCGTGGTAGGTGAGTCATGGCCAGATTCAGAAGATTGAAAGAAATGGTGACGTGACCATGAGTCGTGACTTCATGGTATAAGTTGTGGTCGGGGCCAGAACTGTTTTTTAGCGAAATTTCATTAAGGGAAAATTCGACTTTTCTAAGCTTTTGGATCCTAAACCACGTCGTTTTAGCTTCAATTTTAGACGTTTTAGTGGGGGTAATGGATTTTTTCCCCTCATTCCCCACTTAGACTTCAAAGAAAAAGCACGTAAAGTTCCTCTTAGAGCATTTCAGAGAAACAGTAGGGCAGCCTTTTCTTCTCAGTTCCTCAAGGAAATTCTTTGAGTTTTTTGTTAGGTATGTGGGAATTCTGCAAGGAGATTGTTCTCCCTTGCATCCCCCAAAACTCTCCCTCTACCCACTTTCAGCCCTAGCCCTAAGTTTACGATTTTGAGAATACTGCTTTGTTCTCTGATTATTTCATGGGGAATCCTATCCTATGTTAATTGTAACTATTTTCCACCAGTTTGTAACTAAAATGATGTTTGTTCCATAAATTTAGAATTTATCCCTAGCTTTTGAAAAGTCATAAATTAGAATCTGGTTTAAGCTTTGAATACTTGAGAATTGATTGTATCCCTCTTAATTAGGGGCTTCTATAATGATTGTATGTGTTAAAAACTCAGATACATTTATGTTAATCATATTTAGTTAAAGCACTAGAACATCCAGTGTTAGTCAGAAATGTCAGCTAATCAGTTTGACTTCACTCTTATTTCGAGATGTCAGTGGTGTCTCTCATGTATAAGAATCAGACTCAGATTATAGTTTTTGGTCCATTATGCAGTCATGAGATTCTAGCATATAACTCTCACCAGCCCCAGGACCCCAGTTCAGCTACAGCTTGTTCTTAGACGGTTACGACGCTTCAAGACAAGCAGCTTTGACTAGTCTAGAACCCAGTTTCAGAATCTAATCCGATAAGACCCTCAGGGTACATGCAGTCATACGTTCTTGTCTAGTCTTGAACCCCAGTTTCGAGCTATCAGTTTAGTAGTTCAGTTTAGGTTTTCCAGTGGGAGTAGAACTTAGCACCGAGCAGGCCGGGGTTCCAGTGTACCCAGGTTCCCAGAACTATGTTGCCAGCGTAGGTTATAGTATTACTTGGCCTGATTGGCCCCAGACTTTTGTGATCACCCAGTTCATGCCTTTATACCCTGGCAAGGTATATTGGGTCATACTGATGGGGTGTATACATCGGACTCCACGTCTAGCTCACGTGGTTATATGTCGGTTAGAGACTCTCCCACTAGTCAGCACAGTTTACTCTAAGATTCTTCAGTCCAAATCAGTTCAGTGCAGCATCTTAGACTTAGTATTTCAGATATATGGCATGTTTATGACCATTATCCCGGGTCAATTTTTACCATGTTAGTTTTATATCAGTTGATTCAGTTTCAAGAGTGCAGTTGGTCATTTCATGTCATACCAGTTCAGTTACTAGTTCTTTCATGTCATTCATGTTTCTTTCGCATACTCAGTACATTCAAAGTACTGACGCATACTTTTATGCAATATCGTTTCATGATACAGCTGCAGGTTCTCAGACTCAGCATCGTTAGTCGTTGCGATCTAGATATTCCTCTGCTGCAGCCGAAGTGTGAATCCTCATCATTCAAGGGCCTTGTTTTACTTTCTTTCAGTTGAGTTATTATTTCAGTTAGACTTAGAGTTAGTTGGGGCTTGTACCAGCAACTCCTCAATTATATGGCTTTCGAACAGACATGATTTTCAGACTTATCTGTATTATTCCAATGTTTTGAACCTTATATTTTCAAACTTGTCTTTCATAAATGTTTTATGATATTATCTTAAAGTTCCGTTGTGCATGTTTACTCAAAATGCTAGTGACTGATAGACCAGGGGTTGACTTGGGGTCACGTGTGGCTACAAGTACCGTGTTACGCCCAGGGTGTAGGCTCAGGGCGTGACAAAATTAGTATCAGAGCCCTAGTTTTAGAGTATCCTTCGATTGTCTGAAAGCCGCATCGAGTAGATTCCTTTTCATGGGTGTGAAGCGCGCCACACTTATGACAAGGAGGCTACGAGATGTTATTAGGAAAAAATCCCCTTTGTTCATATTCTTTATCGTGCGTTAAAGTTCAAATTCTAGAAATGTCCTTCTAAATCATGCTCTATTTCATTTCAGTGAATAATGCCTCCTCGATGTAGAAATAGATGCAGGGCCGAAAATGCCAACAAGCCCTCCCCACCAGCTCCGGCAGCTCCTCAGGATGATTGTGTGTCTACTGCCGAATTCAGGGCGGCCATTCAATTTCTTTCCCAGACAGTCACCAACCAAGTAAACCAACAAGTGGTTCAAGTAGCCACCAATGGGTCTATAGCTGCTGCTTGAGTACGAGATTTTACCCAGATGAATCCTCTGGAATTCCGTGAAATGAAGGTGGGAGAGGACCCACAAGAGTTTGTTGATTAAGTCAGGAAGATTACCCGCATCATGGGTGTCAGCTCCTTCGAGAGTGCTGACCTGGCTACCTACCAGCTTAAAGGGCTAGCTCAGGTTTGGTACAAGCAGTGCAAGGAGGCGCGGCCAGCGGGAGCAGGACCGGTGGAGTGGGAGGAGTTCCACACAGCTTTTCTGGATAGATTTTTCCCCTGAGAGCTGAGGGAGGTGAAGATGGCAGTATTTATGAACCTACGACAGGGCAACAGAACAGTGGAGGAGTATGATCTAGAGTTTAGAAAGTTGTCAAAGTATGCTCCAGAGATGGTAGCTGAGCCAAGGGATCGCATGCTGAAGTTCGTCAAGGGAGTAACTAACCTATTCCTCAAAGAGTGCAGACCGCAATGCTGATCAAGGACATGGATCTTTCCAGCCTAATTGTTTACGCTCAACAGATTGAGGATGAGAAGCTGAAATATATGGAGCGAAAGAACAAGCGGGAAAGAATCGGTCATTCAGAATTTGGCCACCAGATATCTGGCGGTGGTAGCCACCCACAGGAGCAGCAACATAGGGCCCCAGTACCTAGCTCAGCCAGCGCCCCAATCTTTTGGTCCCGCCAGGATCGGAGGGGTGGGTTATCTGGAACTCAGTCTCAGGCCCATAGTTCAGGGAACAAGTATCCAATATGCCCCAAGTGCGGCAAAAATCATCTTGGAGAGTGTCTATAGGGTAGAGAAGGTTGTTTCGGTTGTGGACATCTCGGGCATCGAATGAAAGAATATCCGTTAGCAGGGCGAGGGAGATTGATATCCACTACCTCAACGCTCTAGCACGCCGACCAGCTCTGCAGGCCAACACCTCAGGTACAGATGGCGGTCATTGCCAGAGTCATTTTTATGCTCTCTTTTCTCGTTAGGATCAGGAAAGCTCACTTGACCTGGTTACTAGTATGTTACATCTTTTCCACCTAGACGTATATTCCCTCTTAGATCCAAGAGCTACTCTTTAGTTTGTGACTCCTTACATAGCAGTTCAGTTCAATACTAGTCTAAAGGTCCTATCAGAACCCTACTCAGTATCCACCCCAGTTGGCGAGTCAGTTAGAGCCAGCCGGGTGTATAGAAACTGCCAAGTCTCAGTCTTGAATAAAGTCATTCCAGCTGATCTGGTAGAGCTAGACATGGTCAACTTCGACCTTATTCTCGATATGGATTGGTTACACTCCTGCTATGCCTCAATTGACTGCAAAACTAGAGTTTTCAAGTTCCAATTTCCTAATGAGCCCGTATTATAATGGTCGGGCAGCAGCTCAGCTCTTAAGGGTAGGTTTATTTCCTACCTTAAGGCTCAGAAACTCATTTCCAAAGGATGTCTTTATCATCTGGATCGGGTCAAGGATTCCAATTTTGAGACCCCAACCATTCAGTCAATTCCAGTTGTCAGGGAGTTCCCAGATGTATTTCCTGAAGATATTCTCGGAGTTCCCCCTGAACAGGAAATAGATTCAGAATAGATCTCCTCCCAGACACTCAGCCTATCTCCATCCCTCCTTACAGAATGGCTCCAGCTGGGCTTAAGGAGCTGAAGGAGCAGTTAAAAGATCTCCTTGATAAGGGTTTTATCAGACCTAGAATCTCTCCCTGGGGTTCTCCAGTGCTATTCGTACGTAAGAAAGACGGTACCCTCAGAATGTGCATAGATTACCGTCAGCTGAACAAGGTCACAGTTAAGAACAAGTACCCTCTACCCAGAATTGACAATATTTTTGAACAACTTCAAGGATCCAGTTGTTTCTATAAGATCGACCTCAGGTCAGGGTACCATCAGTTAAGGGATAGAGAGAGTGACATAGCAAAAACAACATTTAGAACTCGGTATGGTTACTACGAATTTGTTTTGATGTCCTTTGGGTTAACGAACACCCCAGCAGCCTTCATGGATTTGATGAACAAGGTTTTCAAGTCGTACTTAGATATGTTCGTCATTGTATTTATTGATTATATTTTTGTGTACTCCAGAACTGAGGAAGAGCATGCCAATCACCTAAGGATAGCATTGCAGACCCTTACAGATCGCCAGTTATTCACCAAGTTCAGCAAGTGTGAATTCTGGTTGAAGCCTGTGACATTCTTGGGTCATGTGGTCTTGGGTGAGGGGATACAGGTAGATCCTCACAAGATTGCAGCAGTGAAAGATTGGCCCAGACCTACCTCCCCTACCGAAATTAGGAGTTTCCTGGGCTTAGCAGGTATTACCGCTGATATGTGGATAGTTTCTCCTCCATAGCATCCCCTCTGACCAAGTTAACCCATAAGAAGGTGAAATTTCAATGGTCGAATGAGTGTGAGAAGAGTTTTTAGGAGTTAAAAACTCGACTCACGACCGCTCCAGTTTTACCCTACCAGAAGGAACAGATGGGTTTGTGGTATATTGTGACGCCTCCAGAGTTGGACTTGGTTGCGTTCTGATGCAGCGGGGCAAAGTGATAGCCTATGCCTCCAGAAAGCTCAAAGTTCATGAGAAGAATTATCCAACTCATGACTTGGAGCTGGTAGCGGTAGTATTCGCGTTAAAAATATGGAGAAACTACTTGTACGGAGCTCACATGGGTGTTTTCACATATCATAAGAGCCTTCAGTACGTGTTCAACAGAAGGACCTAAACTTGCGTCAGAGACGATGATTGGAACTGTTAAAGGATTATGACATAAGTGTGTTGTATCACCCAGGTAAGGCCAATGTAGTGGATGACGCCCTAAGCAAACGGTCTATGGGAAGTGTAGATCACATTGAAAAAGATAAGAGGGAATTAGTGAGAGAAGTTCACAGACTAGCCTCGTTTGGGGTGCAACTAGTAGACTCAGCCAAAGGTGGGGTAGTAATGCAAAGCGGGTCAGATTCATCCCTGGCGGTTGAAGTTAAATCCAGACAAGATGAAGATCCCGTTCTATCTAAACTCAAGGAAGCGGTTCTCAGAAAGGAGGTTGAGGCTTTCCCAATAGGGAGATGGAGTCCTCTGTTACCAAGGAAGGTTGTGTGTGCCAAATGTTGGTGAGTTGAGACAGCAAATATTGGCTGAAGCACACAGCTCGAGGTACTCCATTCACCCGGTTGCTACTAAAATGTACCGCAACTTGAGGGACATTTAATGGTGGAACGGCATAAAAAGAGACATTGCCAAATTCGTAGCTAAGTTCCTGAATTGCCAACAAGTCAAGGTGGAGCATCAAAGGCCAGTAGGCATGATCCAAGACATCAGTATACCCACGTGGAAATGGGAAGAAGTAAATATGGACTTCATTACAGGTTTACCTTGGACTCGCTGGAAGCATGAATCAATCTAGGTGGTAGTAGATCAGATGACCAAGTCAGCTCACTTTCTTCCAGTCAAAACCACAGACTCAGCGGAGGACTATGCCAAACTTTATATCTGGGAGTTAGTCAGATTTCATGGGGTTCCCTTCTCAATCATTTCAAACAGGGGAGCACAGTTCACCTCGCACTTCTGGAGGTCCTTTCAGAAGGGACTAGGCACCCAGGTCAAGCTTAGCATGGGTTTTCATCCGCAAACTGATGGGCAAGAAGAGCGAACCATTCAGACTGTCACGACCTGAGCGTAG
>JACEIK010000839.1:200280-220712 GCA_018107945.1 Datura stramonium
CCCGTGGATGATGATGTCCCCACTGACGAGGAGACACGTCGCGAATATCCGAACTCTCAAATTATAAACGTACGAAACACATAGTCGACCCTGGTATCGTAGCACACCATCTCCCCTTTGGGAGAAAATTTCCACTTTCTGACTCCGCACCGCCTCGTTAAGCTTCCTCCATATTGGATCCTCATCTTGACTGGATTTAACATCAACTACCAAGGACGATTCCGACCCGTTATGCACAACAACACCGCCATCGGTCGAATCGATCAATCTAACTCCCAGCCCTGAAAGCCGGTAAACATCTTTCACCAATTCCTTCTTCCCCTCATCCACATGGGACACTCTCCATTGAGAGCCTACTGAGTGCATCCGCGACCATATTAGCCTTGCCCGGGTGGTAAAGGACACTCATGTCATAATCCTTAAGTAACTCCAACCACCTCCTTTGCCGAAGATTTAGATCCTTCTGCGTGAACACATATTGCAAGCTCTTGTGATCCGTAAATACATCCACATGGACCCTATAAAATTAATGCCGCCATATCTTCAATGCGAACACCACCGCAGCCATTTCAAGATCGTGGGTCGGGTAATTCTTTTCATGCACCTTCAGTTGTCGAGAGGCATAAGCTATCACCCTTCCCCACTGCATCAACACACCCCCAAGTCCAACTCTGGAAGCATCACAATACACCACGAAACCATCTTTACCCTCAGGTAGGTCAACACTGGTGCCGAAGTAAGTCAAGCCTTCAACTCTTGGAAGCTTTTCTCACAAGCCTTCGACCATTGAAACTTTACCTTCTTCTGACTCAATTTAGTCAAAGTCATTGTAATGGATGAGAAACTCTCCACAAACCTCCAATAGTAGCCAGCTAAGCCCAAGAAACTCCGAATATCCCAAGGATTCACCGGTCTGGGCCAATTCTTCATCGCCTCGATTTACTGCGAATTTACTTTTATGCCATCGCTAGACACCACATGTCCCAAGAATGCCACAGATTCCAACCAAAACTCACACTTGCTGAACTTTGCGTTCAATTGGCTATCCTTGAGGGTCTGAAGCACTACTATCAGGTGAGCGGCATGCTCCTCCTCGCTCCAAGAGTATACCAAGATGTCATCAATGAACACGATCACGAACATGTCCAAATATGGCTTGAACACTTTGTTCATCAGGTCCATAAAAGTTGTAGGAGCATTCGTTAGTCCAAAAGACATAACTACAAACTCATAATGACCATACCGTGTTTTGAATGTCGTCTTCGGGATATCACTCTCCCGAACTCTGAGCTGATGATACCCAGATCTGAGATCTATCTTCGAGAAACACTTAGCACCCTATAGCTGATCGAACAAATCATCAATCTTGGGTAATGGGTACTTGTTCTTGACAGTGAATTTGTTCAATTGTCGATAATCAATGCACAAACAAAGGGAACTATCTTTCTTCCAAACAAATAATACTGATGCGCCCCATGGAGACTGGCTCGGTCTAATGAAATCCTTATCTATAAAATCCTTTAACTGATCTTTCAACTCTTTTAGATCGGATAGAGCCATCCTGTAGGAAGGAATAGATATAGGCTGCGTATCGGGAAGGAGGTCGATACCGAAGTCAATTTCTCACTCAGGAGGATTACCTGGCAAATCATCCAAAATGACCTCTGGATATTCATGTACTACTAGAACTGACTGGATAGTCGGGGTCTCAGAATCAACATCCTTGACCCTAACCGAATGATACATGCAACCCTTGGAAATCATATTCCTGGCCTTGAGGTAGGAAACGAAGTGACCTACAGGCACAACTGAACTACCCTTCCATTCTAAGACTGGCTCACCCGAGAGTCTGAACTCTACTGACCGGGTCCTGCAATTAATGGAAGCATAACATGCATACAACCAATCCATGCCGAGAATAACATCGAAATTGGTCATGGATAACTCTATCAAATCTGCTGAGGTGACCTTATGGAGAACCGAGATCGGGCAATTTCTATACACCCGTCTAGCTATAACTGAAAAAATTGGAGTAGAAACCGAGAAGGATTTTGTCAAGACATCGGGACTGACTCTGAAGCTACTGGCTACATAAGGTGTCACAAAGGACAAGGTGGCCCCTAGATCTAAAATGCATAAACATCAACATGGAAGACTCGTCACATACCAGTAACCACGTTTGGGGAGACCTCCTGCCCCTGATAGGATGCTAGGGCATAGAATCTATTCTGGCGTTGACCGCCAGTTGCACTGGTAGATGCCCTCTAATGTGCTGAGCTAGAAGTTGGGCCACGGCCCCCAACCTGATCCTGTCTCATTGTTGGACAATCTCTAAGCATGTGTCCTAGTTGCCTGCACTCGAACCTTCCAAGCACTAGCATGTATGCCCTCGGCCACATCTATGACAAGTTGGAACACCTGAATCTGCGGGCCTGCTTCTCTGACCCCTCGAGCCTGATGCTCGCCCTCTCTGATCATGCCTAGGCTGAGATGGCACACTCAAGGCTGATGAAGCTGGGTCGGATGATCTACGGTGGGTCCGCTGACCGTGCCCACCGCCGGACCCCTGCTGGGAGAATCTGCGGCCCTCTGTCCTAGCCCTCTTAGGCTCTCTCTCTCTCGAATGTGTCACCTCCATCTGCTGGGCTTACAACACCATCCGAGGGAAGTCCATATCCTGATAGAGCATAGAAATCCTGCATTCCTTATCCAAGTAACCTACTATCCCATGCACAAACCTGCTCACTCGCGCCCTCTGGTCAGCCACTAACTCAGGAGCATACTTCAATAGGCGGGTGAACTCAAGGGAATACTCTAGTACCATCATCCTCCCTTGCTTCAGATTTACGAACTCCACTGCCTTTAGCTCCCTTATCTATCGAGGGAAGAACCGATCCAGGAATGCAACATGGAACTCTTCCCAAGTGACCGGACCTGCTCCAGCAACCCTACTGTCTTTCCACTGGCGGAACCAAATATGCGCAACCCCCTTCAAATGGTAGGAGGCCAACTCTGCGCACTCTACACTGCTCAGCCCCATAACCTAGGTGATCTTGACAATCTCATCAATGAAGTCGTGCGGGTCCTTATCTACCTTGGACCCCAAAAACTCCGGCGGGTTCATCCTCAAGAAGTCCCTGACTCGAGCTACCGCCACATTACCATTTTGCGGAACATGCGCAACGGCCTGCTGATTGACCTGGGTGGTCAAGGCCTGCGCTAGCATTTGAATGGAAACTCGGAACTCAATGTGGGCGGCTGGATCTGGTGCTTGAGGCTCCTAAACTGGTGGGACCTGCTGATGCCTACGACCCATGCCATCCTCGTGGCCTTCATTGTCACCATTTCTCCTTCCATTCATCCTTCGAGGAGCCATGATTCTGCAATAGCGAATAGCACGAATTAGAGGGATAGAAATACTCTTCATCGCACAACATAGATCATGAAAGATAGGAACATTTCCTAGAACGTTTCGTAGCCTCTTTGTCATAACTGTGGCGAGATTCACACTCATGAAAAAGACTCTACCTAACACGGCTTTCAGACTCCCTAGTACACTTCAAACCTATGGCTCTGATATCATATTTGTCACGACCCGAGCGTAGACCCAGATCATAGACATGGGAAAAGGGACCCCAAAAGACCCCAAGTCAACCCATGGCATAAGCATTCTCTAACTCATTGAATAAACATGAAGAAACATAATTATAAACTCAGCGGAAGTCTAACTTAACATAACGACAGAATAAACATCTGAGTTGAACACATGTCTAAGTTTAATAAGCCTCTAATCTGGACGAGCTGATGGGACAATGCCCCCAACTAGCTCAACAATACTGAAACTGAAAATACATTGAAGATAACTGAAAGTCTATTCCTCGAAAGATGAGGACTCACCAACCAAGAAGGTGATAATTCTGATAAGCGGCTACGAACGGGGATGAACCTGTAATACAGATCCTGCATCATGAAATGATGCAACATAGAAGGTGTGCGGTCAGTACGTGGAGTGTACCGAGTATGCAAGGTAAGTAAAACCGCTTTGATAACATCAATCATTTAAAACCATTCATACATATAATAAGCTTTTAAGAGTAAGTAGAAGACTACATGCATTCATTCTGAAATCGCACTCTTATCATAACGTGCTCATGCATGGCTTTAGAACCTCATAACTGACTCAAATTACTCAAAGCTAACACATAACATTTATATCAAAAGCTGAACAATGAGACAAACCTTGCTTATTGAACATGCATGCATAAGATAATTATCATGAGTAATGGATATGCAAATTCGAATGGAATAGATAGTGGGAGAGTCCTCACTTAATCGACATACCAGGATAGAGCTTACGTGGTCCCCACTATTACACTCAAATGGGCAGAGCCATCCAAAACTTTGTCAGTGTTAAGGACACTATCATGATATTGATATCAAGCTGAAAGGGGCCAATCGAACCTAGGATAGCTCACAAGGGAGGTCCCAATAACATAATAGAATCAACCTACATTGGCGCGTAGTTCTAGGGCATAGGGTTATCGACCCTTAGCCCGCTCGATGCTAGACTCTTCTCCCAAACATGCAATGCTCTACATCGTATAAACACGAAGCTCAACATAGTCTAGTGCCGAAGCTCAACATGAAATCATACATAAAATCAACATCGTATGAAACAAAGCTCAACATTGTCTATTGACAAGGCTCATCATGAAATCATGTATACGCTAGACATCATATAAATATGAAGCTCAACAATGTCATTTCGACATAGCTTTGAATAAAAATCATAGTTAGACTCAACATCATGTGAAATGAAGCTTAACATTGTCCTCAACAAAACTTGGGAATAAGATACATATCAATTAAGGATTTGCGCATAGAGAAGGCGTTATTTTGAAACATACCACAAGATAAAATTCATAATAAGGGTTAAAAGAAAATTTCATCTCAACCATGTGGTAAGCTCATGTCGGGGAAAATCACAATTTGAAATCATCATTTGGGCATAACCAAAAGCTCTACCACACTTGGTTCTATTTAATCTTCTTTGAAAACATCATCAAAATCATGGGTAAGGTTGAAAACATGTTTTTCATCATATATTCCATCATCATCACATTTTTCCACATCACTTCTATTATGAACAATCCACACATGGGCGTTTTAGATTCAATTTTTAGAAAAACATTTTTTGTAAAAGAATTTAAGGTAGAATCCGCCCAAGCTCAATAAACCACCTATATCAACTCAATATAATCATACCCATGAGTAGAGATGTAAGAATCATGCAATTGAATGAAAACACATACTTGATCATCACAACCAATCACAAATTGATAGGGAATAGGCATGGGTGTGGAAGGAAGCACCCACTCATAGCCTTTGATAGTGCCAGACTCGGTTCACGAGGCAATGCAGAAAGTTTAGCTCATCCAAGACAGGCTAAAAACAAGCCAGAGCCATCAAAAATCTTATTTCGACGTGTGGTGAAGGGAATTGGAGTTTGCAATTGACGACTGGGTATACCTAAAAATATCGCCCATTAAAGGGATAATGAGGTTCGTAAATATGGGTAAACTCAGCCCTAGGTATGTGAGACCATATAGAATTACGGCATATTGGCAAGGTAGCCTATGAGCTAGAGTTGCCTTCAGAACTAGCAACTGTACACCCAGTTTTCCATGTATCACTTTTGAAAAAGTGTATTGGAGATCCAACCTTTGTGGTGCCATTGGATAGTGTGGAAGTCAAGGATAGTCTCACCTATGAGGAGGTACCATCCCAGATCCTTGATCATCAAATTCATAAATTAAGGAATAAGGAAGTTGCTTCAGTAAAGGTGTTATAGAGAAATCAGCAGGTTGAGGGAGCTATATGGGAAGTTGATGCGGATATGATGACTAAATAGCCCCACTTGTTCCCTACTGGCTCAATTTCAGTTTGAGGTATCAGTTTTTGCCCCAGACCTTTAAACAGTTTTTCATGTTTCATTCATGCGTGCAAGTTTGTTTTATGATATGATATATGTATGTGATGTCTGAATTCAGTTCAGTTGTGTAGTTCTTTTCGGGGGTAGTCATTTCGTTAGTTTTCGGCTTTAATAGTCAGTATTTTCATATGGTAATTGTATGTTTATGGTTGCTGCTTGTTTCCTACATTCAAGGATTAATTTTTCCAATGGGGAGATATTGTAATACCCGGAAGGGCCTAAGAATAGACCCGGAGTTGAAGTTGAAAACTGCAGAAAAACCTGAAATTTTGCACCAGGACAACTCGAGGTACAAATCGTGGTGAGGACCTACGACTCATGACTCAATTCATGATGAATTCGGGAGCCTGAGGTCACATCAAAGGTGGTCCTATGAATCGTGATGCGTAGGTATGACTCGTAGTTAGGAGTCATGGTGAAATTCTCAGTGGTGTCAGAGTGAGTCGTCACAGGTCATGGTACGACTAATAGGATGTAGCAATGAGTCGTGATGAGGAGTTATGGGTAAGTCATAGTTGGTATGGGTGGATGATACCACGACTGGCAGTACGACCCGTAGGATGGTACTACGAGTCATGGTAGGCGAGTCGTGGCCAGATTCAGAAGATTGAAAGAAAATGGTGAGGTGACCACGAGTAGTGACTTCATGGTATGAGTCGTGGTCAGGGCCAGAACTATTTTTTAGGAAAATTCGACTTTTCTACACTTTTGGACCCTAAACCACGTCGTTTTAGCTTTAGTTTTATACATTTTAGTGGGGGTAATGGGTTTTTCCCTCATTCCCCACTCAGACTTCCAAGAAAAAGCACGCAGAGTTCCTCTCAGAGCATTTCAGAGCAACAGCTAGGGCAGTCTTTTCTTCTCAGTTCCTCAAGGAAATTCTTCGAGTCTTTCTTCAGGTATATGGGAATTCAGCAAGGAGATTGTTCTCCCCTTGCGTCCCTCAAAACTCTCCCTCTATCCACTTTCAGCCCTGGCCCTGAGTTTACGAATTTGAGAATATTGCTATCATTCTCTGATTATTTCATGGGGAATCCTATCCTATGTTAATTGTAACAATTTTCCACCAGTTTGTAACTAAAATGATACTTGTTCCATAAATTTAGAAATTTAGCCCTAACTTTTGAAAAGTCAGAAATTAGAATCCGGTTTAAGCTTTGAATTCTTGAGAATTGTTTGCATCCCTCGTAATTAGGGGATTCTATAATGATTGTATGTGTTAAAAACTCAGATACATGTATGTTAATCAGATTCAGTCAGAAAGTCTATATACTCTGTATTGTTCAGAATTGTCAGTTCAGTTTCAGTTAAAGCACTAGAACATCCAGTGTTAGTCAGAAATGTCAGCTGATCAGTTTGACTTCAGTCTTATTTCGAGATGTCAGTGGTGTCTCTCATGTTATCAGAATCAAACTCAGATTATAGTTTTTGGTCCATTAGGCGGTCATGATATTCTATCATATAGCTCTGACCAGCCCCATGACCCCAGTTCAGCTACAACTTGTTCTTAGACGGTTACAACACTTCCAGACAAGCAGTTCTGACCAGTCTAGAACCCAGTTTCAGAATCTGGTCTGATAAGACCCTCAGGGTACATGCAGTCATATGTTCCTGACTAGTCTAGGACCCCAGTTCCGAGCTATCATCTTAGTAGTTCAATTTAGGTTTTCCAGTGGGAGTAGAACTTATCATTGAGCGGGCCGAGGTTCCAACACACCCAGGTTCCCAGAACTATGTTGCCAGCGTAGGTTACAATATTACTTAGCCTGATTGGCCCCAGACTTTTGTGATCACCCAGTTCATGTCTTTATACCCTGACAAGGTATATTGGGTCCTACCGATGGGGTGTATACATCGGACTCCACGTCTAGCTCACGTGGTTATATGTCGATTAGAGTCTCTTCCACTAGTCAGCACAGTTTATTCTCAGATTTTTCAATCCAGATCAGTTCAGTGCAGCATCTCAGACTTAGTATTTAAGACATAGGGCATGTATATGACCATCAGCCAGGGTCAATTTTGACCATGTTAGTTTTATATCAGTTGATTCAGTTTTCAACAGTGTAGTTGGCCATTTCATGTCATACCAGTTCAATTACTAGTTCTTTCATGTCATTCATGTTTCTCTCGCATACTCAGTACATTTAAAGTACTGACGCATACTTTTATGTTGTATCATTTCATGATACTGCTGTAGGTTCCCAAACTCAGCATCGTTAGCCGTTGTGATCCAGGTACTCCTCTACTGCAGCCGAAGTGTGAGTTCTCATCATTCGAGGGCCTTGTTTTACTTTCTTTCAGTTTATTTATTATTTCAATTAGACTTAGAGTTAGCTGGGGGCTTTTCCCAGCAACTCCTCAATTAGATGGCTTTCAGACAGACGTGATTTTCAGACTTATCTGTATTATTCCAATGTTTTGAACTTTATATTTTCAAACTTGTCTTTCATAAATGTTTTATGATATTATCATATAATTTTTCTATGCATGTTTACTCAGAATGCTAGTGATTGATAGAGCAGGGGTTGACTTGGGGTCACTTGTGGCTTTAATTACCGTGTTATGCTCAGGGTTTAGGCTCGGTGCGTGACAGAACTTGGTACTTAGGTCAAGCTTAGCACAACTTTTCACCCGCAGACAGATGGTCAATACAAGCAATAATTCAGAATCTTGATGATATATTAAGAATGTGTGTGATTTACTTCAAGGGTAGTTGGGATGATCATTTGCCTCACATTGAGTTTTCCTACAATAACAATTACCGCTCCAGCATTCAGATGGCTCCATTTGAGTCTTTTTATAGCCGAAGGTGTAGATAATTATCGGATGGTTTGAAGTAGGAGAGGCTATGTTGATAGGGCCAGCTTCAGTTAATGAGGCCATGGAGAAAGTCCATCTTATAAAGGAAGAGGCTGAAAGAAGCTCAGAGTCATCAGAAATATTATGCAGATGTTATATAGAGAGACCTTGAGTTTGAGGTTAATGATTTGATGTTTTAGAAGGTTTCTCCTATGAAGGGAGTTATGAGGTTCGGAAAGAGGGGGAAGCTAAGTCCCTAATATATTATTCCTTATAGGGTTCTGAGGTGAGTTGGAAAAGTTTCATAATAGTTGGAGCTACCAGCGAAGTTAGCCTCGGTACATCCAGTTTTCCATATATCTCTACTGAAGAAGTAAATTGGTGACCCGGCCTTGGTTATTTCGGTAGAGAGAATAGGTTTGAAGGATAGCCTTACCTCTGAGGAGGTTCCAATTGAGATTCTTGATTGTCAGGTTGGGAAGTTGAGAAACAAAGAAGTAGCTTCAGTGAAGATTTTATGGAGGAATCAGCTCGTTGAAGGAGCTATGTGGAAAACCGAAGCACATATGATGGCTAGAAACCCATATCTTTTCCCTTCTGGCTTAATTTCAGTGTGAGGTATCAGTTTTCTCCTTAAAACTCTAATCAGTTTCATGTCAAGTACATGTCTCTCAGTTCCTTTCATGTTTTAGCATGCATGTATGTTTCATGAACTCAGTTCAGTCATATATTTCAGTCTGGAGTCAGTCATTCTGTCAGTTTTCAGCTTCAAATGCTCAGCATTTGGGATGGCAGTCCTTTCCCCAACCATTCAAAATTCTTAACCCATATTCGAGGATGAATTTTTCCAAGGGGAAGATATTATAATGCCCCAAAAGTTTTCTAAGACTAGATTCATGAAGCTGAATATATTCAGTAGTGGAATCTGAAATTTTCTCTCAGTACGACTGAAGGTACGAGTCATGGTCAGGTGATTCGGGTCGTAGGAAGACCCGTGGTTTAGTTTAGAGGCTTCTTTTCTCAGATCACTAGTCCACACCACGAGTCATGGTTTTATGGTACGACTCATGGTCACAGAGTCGTAGTATGCATTTGAGTTATTGTGTGTTGGTCCTACGAGTGATTGTTCGACTCATAGTATGGAATTATGAGTCTTGGTAGGAGTCGTATAAATAATCAAAGAGTTGGTGAAAATAAAATGGCTAGTTACGGTAGGAACCCATGAGTCGTAGGTTGATTGTACGACTCGTGGAACGAGTCGTACCGACTGTCAGTGAATATTTTCTGTCAAATCTTTAAGGGTATTTTTGTAATTCCTAAGATCCTAACTCATTAATGACATCGTTTTAAGCCATGAAAGGAGGTTTTTAAGAGGGTTTAACCTACTCTAAGCCATTAGGTCTCATGCATGCAAGTTATTGGAAACCCTCTTCAAGATCTAATTAAAATTCTCTCGATTCTTTCCCAATTTTCTTGGGCTTTCAAAGACAAGTTGAGAATCAGTTTACCCAGGTATGTAGGGGTATGAATGAGAGTTTTATTTCACTTTCATGCCCAAATTTATCCTCAAGTTCATGAATTCAAGTATATAATTTTATAAGGTTTTAACTCAATTTTTATGAAATTCTCTATGATATGTCTATGGGTCAATTTCCCTCATGTTCCAAAACATGTTTTCAGATTTACGAGCAGATTTTATACATAGTTTGATTATAAATTCATGATTTCAAGTTATCAGAAATTATGCCCTATTACGCAAGTTTCATGAAAAGTCAAGTTTATGATTCATGATTTCAAGTATGATGAGATTCGCATAAATGAATGTTTATAAATTACCCATGTATAAATCCATTATTTTGACTTATGAAGTCTATTTCAAGTATGCATGATTTTAAAATTTGGGCAAGCCCACACAAGTTTAGTATGTTTTCATGATTTAACCAAGGATAATAAGAACAGCTTATCATATGTTTTGGACTCAAGACTCTCACTATATCTTATGATATGTTTTGGAGTCAAGACTCCCCACGTTCGATTTCATACTATGCATGTAATTATGATTTCAGCCTTCATTGAAAAATGATGGGAGCACTATACATTTGGGAGTATTGTCTAGCATCGAGTTAGCTTGGTGTTCTAAGGTTCTCCGATCTCAGAACTACGCGCCAACGAAGGTTTATATATTTACATTAGGCTCTCCCTTGAGAGTTTTCCCCGCCCGCAAGGGGTTTTCAGCTTGATATCGATATCATGGTATCTTCCTTATCCCTGACAAGATTTTGGACGGCTCTACCCACTTAATTGTGATAGTTAGGGCATCACATAAGCTCTATCATGATAGTGTCAGTTCTGACGAGTCTCCCATTATCCTCATGATTTTAGTTATTTATGTTCATGAATTATGATTTTATGTTTTAAAGCAGGTTTAACCCAAATCAATTTATGAGCTTTTACTTATGATTTCATCTATGAAAAGTCATAATTTCTATTTTTAGCTTTGTGGTCATTCTATTCAAACATCATATTCAGCTTATGATTATTTATGTTTCAGATTCAGATTTCAGCATGCAGTCTCTACTCTCATGATCTAATGATTTATGGTTATATACATGATTTTAGTTAACATTTGTTCAGCATGTTTTACTTACCTTGCATACTCAGTACATTTCAAGTACTGACCACATACTCTATGTTGTATCATTTAATGATGCAGGTCCGAACGATCAGACTCAGTTATGTCATTAGTCCAGCTTTCCCCGTAGTTCAGCTCTGTTCCCATTATTAGCGAGTCCTCATCTTCCAAGGAAATTTTGTTTGGTGTTTGATTATGTTATTTCAATTTCAGTCTTTAGCGAGCTAGTTGGGGATGTTGTACCATCAGCTCATCAGACAGTATAGAGGTTTATCAGACATTATATAGATTTTTAGCTTTGTCGAGTATTGACTCCATTTATGATTGTTATGTTATTCAAACTTCTGCTTATTCATGTTTCAGTTATTAGATTCCTCTTAAATATACTCTCTTTAGTTGTTATGTTCATGCCATGGGTCGACTTGGAGCCATTTGTGGTTCTAGGTCCCGTGTCTCGATTTGGGGTCCCAACTCAGGTCGTGACAGAGCCCAAGGGTTAATATGGTCTATGGAGTTGATAGTTCATCTGTAGTACTGAGGCGAGACATGATTCAAGAGTTTTTCTGGAATGTCTAAGCCTTCCTAGGATCACGATAGTTCTCCCAGTTGAATTGAGCTCCCTGAACTACACGCAGCCGAGAGTTATTCTGGCAGTACTTGATTGTTATTATTGCTAATGTTTGTGATTATGTTTTGTGGTTGCCTTGCATTATGTTCGTCTGATAGCTATGGATGCTACTTGTGATGTGATGATAGCTGAGATTGTTGAAAGGCCCAGAGTTGGCTCAGGTAAGACATTTGATTAGGCTCTGGATGGAACAGGTGATTAAGGTGAGTTGTGGAAGCTAGGTGTCGGCTGAGTGTTTACTTGTTCTCTTATGTTGTTGTGTGGACTTGCCAAGCTTATATGGTCCTGGTAGGTTCGATGTTGGAAATATTCTTATGCCTATTTGCCATATTTTTATCCATCTTTTATCATGTTTTGAGATGATTATCCTTATAAAATGCAAGATTTCATGAATGTATGTGTGAAAAGAGCTAAGACATGTTCTTAGATGATTTTGGTAGGTAACAAATGGAAAAATACTTTTAAATGGTGCAAGGTGTGAACAAAGAAGAATTCGAGGAAAATTTATCCTGGTGAAATGGGAGAAGTGGAGCGCCAGACCGTAAGCTTATGATAAATTGTGCTTGAGTTGGCGCTATGGCTGAAGTGGCATGCTAGATCTCGAACTTCAGAAGACATTTTTGATAAACACCTTGGTGTATTGAGAGAAGTGGCGCGCCAAGTCCTAAACTACAAATTTTTGACAAAAACCTTGGTGAGATGGCAGAAGTGGCACACCAGAAGCCCAACTTCAAAAGAAATTCAAGCCAAGTATGGCAAGATAGGTGAAGTGGCATGACATGTCCTATTCGAAAAGTATATTTTTAAGTCCAAAAGCTTAGTCACTTAAGGGGAAAAGGGGAATTTGTTATCATGCTTATAAGTACATTGCTAGGGAATTTGTTAGGGGAGTCGAACATTGTACGCAGATTTTGAGGAAGAGGCAAGAAGTCCATTTTCTTCTTAGGTTTTTCTTCATTACTCTTTATCTTTGTGATTCAAATGATGATTTCTTTGGGTTTACACTTGAACATGAGTGCTAACCTCCCTATTCTAGCGTTTTGGCCATATCTTGATGGTTGTAGTTTGAATATTCATTTATGCTATACGTATAATTCTTCTTTTCAAAATTGTTTATGCTTACCTGATTTCATGTTTATACGTTAGTTTGATCACCTTTCAAATATTATCTATTGGCTCATTAGTTGAACTCGGAAGAGGGAACTAATGAGGGCTAAAGAAGCATAGACTAGGTTTTAATATCTTGTCGAAAAGTTCAAGAGTTGATTTCATTGTTAAGGATAGGGATATACCCTTCAACCCTACTTAGTTGAGCCAAGTATCTTTAACTATCGTCTCATGTTTCTCCTACAACCATAGGGATATAGGTGTTAGGGTTCATGAGATAGTTCTTGGCTATTCAGGAGAATCTTGAGAAGTGAGTTTGTAACTTGAAACTAGCAGTCTTAGAAGGATTTAGACTAACGTATTTGAATCCTAAAATTCAACCTGAAAGCAAAAGTGTCATGACCCTGTATTTCAATCATCATTTGAATTACAACTCTCTTGCGAACGAATTTCTTTTCTGCTATAGTTTACATTTCAAGTTGTAGTAAAAAGTAATCTCAAAACTCTTTTCGAATTTTACTTATGTTTTCTTGAATAGCGAAATAAAGATTCAACTTAAGCAATTAATCTGACAAGTCTCTGTGGGTATGATATTGGGATTTCACCATCCTATATTACTTGACGACTAATGAGTTGGTAATTTACCAACTCATAAGGTTCTTAAGCTTGAGCTTTTACATGGTTTTCACATCAATTAGGAAAGTTTTATGATTGTTCTCTTTCATTTTGCAAGTATTATACTTAGACTAGGAAAACAGAGGAATTGAATAAAAAGAACTGTGTTGGAAGCAAGGGACATGCGTTCCACAAAAAGGCACCTGCGAGATGCAGGTGCAAACACAATCAGCACTGATGCTGAGTAGGAAGGAACCTACGAAGTGTAAGTTGGCACCTACGAAATGCAAGTGAAACTAAAAAAGGATGGCAGGCCACACTTCTAGGGCCTACGGTCCATTAATGGGCACTTGCAAAACGCAGGTGCCGAGCAACTGACCAAATCGCTGACAGGGTAAATCTGTCCAACTCTGGCACAAATTCAATATGGTAGCTTCCAAAGGAATTTGAGGAAAGTTGTGTAAAAAAAATATGTAGAATTACCCTAATTATACTCATACATGTCATAACTTTTACATCTTAGCTAAGAAATTATAAAGAGAAGTAGAGAGAGAAAGAGGAGAGTACATTGTTCTTCTTCTTCTTCTTTGCTATTTTAAGCTAAGTACACCATTGTTGCAGGTTTAAAAGCTTGAACTTACTATGCATAATGATGACTATTGATGCATTATCTATTAATATCATTGATTTATCTTCATTAATGAGTAGCTAATTTGCTAACTAGGGGTGTGTGCTTGATGTGTGTTTAATTTAATTGGGTATTGATCAATTGTTCTTAACTTTAATTTAAATGCATGGATGTATTATTTTCTCTAAATTTTAATTAAAAATTAGTGGTTGCAAATACTAGTTTAGTTTACTTATCTTTCTTGAGTTTGAGAAAGAAGAGTGAGATATGGGTGAGGAAATAATAGTGGGGATTTAGAGTATGGATGTGCAGGGTTGAGTTAGAGATAGTTAAAATCCACATCCTTAATCCGTTAAAGGGTCAAGGCTAGAGATAATTTGACCCTTCCTCAAGCTAGGTGTGGCTGATTTTTAATTGGGACTTTGGTGTTTGAGAAAACCCAAGGAAAAAATATCCTTGTGGTTGAAAAACAAGAGGATGTGCTTTGATCCACACTATCCATGCTAGAAATTGAAGTTAAGAAAATTGAATCAATCCTAGTTTAGTTAACACTTCATCTATTATATATCCCTATCCCTTTTTATTGTTTGCAACAAGTTTATTGTTCAATTTAGTTTTATAAATTTGAATTAATATTGTTTTTCCCTTTTCCCCCAAATATTTATTTTATACATGTTAAACAATGATGCATGCTAAATTGATCTATTTTATAACTATTGGTTGATTCATCTCAATTCCTTGTGGGATTCGACCTCGACATCCGTCAGGTATTTTATTTTTAACAATGACCGCAGCCACTTCCCTTAATCGGGAGAGATGTTTTGAGTGTTATCAAAAAATGAAGTCGTTGTCGGGGAATTGGGTAGTCATAGTCATTTGTTGTTTATTAATTCAAATTAATTTTACATCTTCTCTTGTTTTTATTTTTATTAGTTTTTATTTGTATTATGACATCGTGGAACGAAAGGAGGTTTGGTGTTTGCAACCCTTATTTTAATGACCCATATCCCTATTATGGAGGACCCTATTTTTGGCAAGTTACAAATATACCCCTAGAAGAGTGATGCGAGCACATTTTTTATTTTATGATGGGTATATTGCACTTTATGTGGTGGTCATAGTAGATATTGGGGTGATTGTCCCAATGAGTTCACTTCTCAAAACAGTTGCTATGACACAAATGTTAGTTGTGCTCATGAGCTTGATAGGAATGATTCCATGGCATGTGAGGGAAGAAGCACTATATGTGACCGCATGGAATTTATGCTCCAAGCTTTTTTGGAGTGCGAGTCTAACTCGGATAAGGATGCCTACTCCTCAATGCCCATGGAATTATTGAATCCTCAAGAAGAAAGCTATAGTTCTCTAAAATAAGAAGCTGAGGAGATGTTGAGAAGCATAACAAGGAGGGGTGAACAATGGGGCCTAGTCCTAACTGACTCATGGGAAAAAGTTCAACATGATAATGAAGAAGGGGTCAAGGTGTACTTTGAAGAGGTCAAAGTGATTTACCAAACAAACAAACAAACAATAATACAAGATGTCAAAAGTGATGGGGTGACACTAGAGTTGCAAAGAGAAGTCCATCAAACCATTTTAAAGGACTCTATTGCACTAGAGAAGGAGGATGTCAAGCAAGAAGCATTCTTGAGAATGGAGTGACTTAGACCGCCCTCCAATCATTTTTCAACATTATACTTGGTTGACAATATGAAAGTTGAGGTAACCAAGTCGATGGAGGATTTTGAAGAGGAAGATCAAAATGACTTCATCATAAAGTTTGTCAGACCAACAAGGCCAAAGCACATCTCTCCTTTGAGGCCCAAGAAATGCAAGATGTGATATCTATCACTTGGCACCTTTATTCTTACACCATCACACCTCAAACAGAATAGAAAAATGGAAAAGAAATAAGGGTGAAATCACAAGCTCAAAGTGGAGAGAAAACTGGTAAAGATTTATGGCGTCGAGCCGCGACGTTAAGTAAGGCGCTTCTTCGGAGGCAACCCAAGTGTTTTTAAATTTTTTTTTACTATACGTATTTGTTGTCTTTGGTTGTGCAGGGTTGAAAAAGGTATAGAATGTGACAAAAAGTGGAAGAAGCAACAATGAGGAACTTGCGCTGGACCTGTGAAATGTAGATCCTAATGTGCGAAATGCAGGTTCGGGCGCATGTTCCGATCAGAAATACTTGAAAGAAAAAAGTGCTCAAAAGTGATGCATCTGTGCTAGACCTGCGAAACATAGATCCAAAGGTGTGAAATGCAGGTTTGGCATAAGTTATTTCCAGAATGCCTAGCAGGAGAAGGTTCATAAGAAGGGTCGCCTACCTATAAAATGCAGGTTCAATTGTACTTTCGCAGTCCAATGCAGATGTCTCTATCAAACCAGGGAGTTCTTTACCCATTTTTCATGACTCGAACAGAGGCCCAGATCGTAGACACGAGACAAGGGACCCCGAGAGACCCCAAGTCGACCCATGGCATAAATATACATCTAACTCAATCAATAAACTGAAGAATCAATAATATAAACTCAGCGGAAGTCTAACTCAACAAAACATCAAAATAAGCATTCGAAGCTGAATACATACACAAGTCTGAAAAGCCTCTAATTTGGATGAGTTGATAGGACAAGACCCCAACTAACTCAACAATACTGAATCAGAAAATACATAAGGAAAACTGAAAGTCTAGCCCTCGAAAGATGAGGACTCACCAACCAAGCAGGTACTAACTCCGATTAGCTGTCTAAGAGCGGGGCTGAAGCTGAGAACCAAGTCCTGTATCATGAAACGATACAGCATAGAAAGTATGCGGTCAGTACGTGGAATGTACTGAGTATGCAAGGTAAGTAAAACTGCTAAACTAAGTAAAAAATCATTTAAACACAATGCATTAGTTAAAAATAATATATCAGTAGGCTGAGAGTAGGGCTTGCATGCATCATTTCTGAAATCATGATCTTTTCATAACATGACAATACATAGCTTTATAACATCAACTGCCTCAAATGACTCAAAGCTTAAATATAACATTTATAGAAAAGTTGAACATTAAGTCAAACTTAACTTTTAGAACATGCATGAGTATAAAATAACCATGAGTAATGAATATGTGGGAGACTCGTCACTTAACCGACATACGATGATAGAGCTTACGTGGTCCCGACTATCACACTCAAGTGGGCAGAGCCGTTCAAAATCTTGTCAAGGCTAAGGACGCTACCATGATATCAATATCAAGATGAAGGCCATTCTGGCAAAGGGAAGCTCATAAGGGAGGTCCAGAGTTATAAAATAGTATCAACCTACGTTGGCGCGTAGTTCTGGGGCATAGGGTGATAGACCCTTATCCCACTCGGTGCTAGACTCTTCTCCCAAAAGCATGCAATGCTCTACATCGTATATAACGAAGCTCAATATCGTCTGTTGACGAAGCTCAACATCATCTGTTAACAAAGCTCAAGATGGAACCATGCATAAACTCAACATCATATGAAAACGAAGCTCAACATTGTCTATTGACAAAGCTCAATAATGAAATCATGCATAGACTCGACGTCGTATGAAAACGAAGCTCAATAATAACATGCATCTCAATCGAATTCATGCATATGAGAAGCTTTAGTTCAAAACATACCACAAGCTAGACATACTTGGGAGCCCTTGCTCCAAAACCATGTGGTAAGTTATACGTAGAAAGATCTAACTCAAACATACCACAAGCTATAAAATGAAATTTGGGAGACTTCACTCCAAAACAATGTGGTAAGCTTATTTCGGGAAAATCATCATTTGAAATAAACATGTGGGCATTGCCCAAAGTTTTATCATACTTAGAAATGCTCAATTCTCATTGAAAACATAATTATAGACATGGGTAGCTTCAAATCATGCTTTTCATCATAATCTCTCATCATTATCACATTTACTTCATAAATCTGACTTTTCATGATCATATCATCAATGGGATTCAACATTCATAAAAACTAGAAACATAATTTTAATTGGAATCATTGTAAAATAAGCCCATGCTTCACAATTCGATAATAAAACTACAATCAATTCATACCCATGTAAAGAAATTGAATACTCATGGGTTTGGGTAAAAACCCCATACTTGATCATAGGAGATTTTCATAATTCGATAGAAATTGGGCATGGGTGTGGAAGAAGACACCCACTTATAACCCTACATACCTGGAAGGGATGATTCTACCACTTCTATGATTGCCCAAGATGAGATTCCAATGGAAACCTTGAAGACTTGCTGTAAATAACCTCTTCAATCTCTCAAGTTTGCATGCATGGAATGAAATAACTTAGAATAGGTTTTCCCCTCTTAAAACCCTTTAAAACGAGCTTTAAACGACTTCGTATAGATCTTAGGAACTTAAAATTATGAAAAGACCCTTGCTGAATTCGCAGGAAAATACTGTCAGGTGGTCCTAACGGACGACCTAACGGATCGTGGTCCTTGGCAATGACTTATTGCCTAGCTCGTCAAGTACATTGCCTGCCTGATCTCTTGGGCTCGTAACGACTGACATAACGACTCGTTAGGGGCGACCACAACTCGTGGTAACCAATCGTCAAGTGCACTGCCTCAATACATCACATCACACATATATTACCCCATGACTCACACCACAACTCGTTACCTCACCCAACGAGTCGTGGTCAGCTTTTGTTAGGTACACTACCATAACTTCTTCTTCCTTCCTACTACCTCACCTCACGGCTGACAACTCGTGGGGTCTGACCACGAGTCATTGCGATGTATGTGGGGAACCCTTCTTTTCAAAACTTCCCTGATCTTTACTGGCCTCCCCAAGAGTCACATGACGACTCGTAGGCTGTCCTCATGAGTCGTCCCACGACTTGTCCTGTGCCTGCAGCACCAATTTCACATTTTTCCTATTTTAACTCCCGGGTCGAATCTTTAAGCTTCTGGGGTATAACAATATCTCCCCCTTGGAAACATTCATCCTCGAATGTTGGAAACAAGCAGAAAACATAAACATACAATTATCATACTCAAATACTGATCATTTAAATAAAAAAATTTATGGAATGACTACCTCTGATTCATAACACATAGTTGAACTAATCTCATGCTTCACATACACATCCATACACATAAAAGAAACTTGAACACATGAACTGAACATAAGAACTGAATAGAGTCATAGAGAAAAATTGATACCTCAAGTCAGAATTGAATCGGTAGGGAATAAATGTGGGTATTTAGCCATCATATCCGCTTCGGCTTCCCACGTAGCTCCTTCAACATGTTGATTCCTCCATAAGACTTTAACTTAAGCTACTTCTTTTTTCCTTAGCCTCCGAACTTGACGATCTGTATATCCATCGGCACTTCCTCATAGCTAAGGTTGTCTTTTACACCAACGCACTTTATGGGCGGAGGTGTAGAACGCCCGAATCAGGCCCTATCATAGTTGCCTCACCAACCTCAAACCATTCGATGGGCGTTCTACACCTCTTCCCATAAAGTGCCTCGAACGGTGTCATCTGGATGCTAGAGTGATAACTGTTGTTATAAGCAAACTCGATCAGGGGCAAGCGATCATCCCAACTACCTTTGAAGTCCATCACACATGCTCTCAACATGTCCTTGAGGGTCTGGATTGTTCGTTCTGCCTGTCCATCTATTTGCGGATAAAAAGTTATACTGAGCTTAACCTGAGTCCCAAGCCCTTTCTGAAAAGACCGCCAGAACTGGGAGGTAAATTGAGTACCTCGGTCTAAAATAATAGACAAGGTCACTCCATGTAGTCGAACCAACTCCCAAATATACAATTTGGCATAATCATTCGTTGAATCTGTAGTTTTCACCGGTAGAAAATGTGCAACCTTGGTCAACTTGTCTACCACCACCCAAATGGAGTCATATTGTTGGCGGGTACGAGGTAATCCTATTATGAAATCCATGTTGATCTCTTCCCACTTCCAAGTAGGAATGTTAATATCCTGAAGTACTCCTCCCGGCCTTTGATGTTCAACCTTTAC
>JACEIK010000839.1:221742-262261 GCA_018107945.1 Datura stramonium
CCTTGAGAGTCTGAAGCACTACTCTCAAATGAGCGGCATGCTCCTCCTCGCTCCGAGAGTATATAAGGATGTCATCAATGAACACGATCATGAACATGTCTAGATATTGCTTGAACACCCTATTCATCAGGTCCATGAAAGTTGCAGGAGCATTTGTTAGTCCAAAAGACATAACTACAAACTCGTAATGACCACACCGTGTCCTAAAGTTTGGTTTCGGGATATCACATTCCCGAATCCTGAGCTGGTGTACCCGGACCTGAGATCAATATTGGAGAAACACTTGGCAGCCTGAAGCTGGTTGAACAAATCATCGATCCTCGGCAAAGGATACTTCTTAACAGTGACCTTGTTCAATTTTCGATAGTCAATGTACATCCGAAGCGAACCATCCTTCTTTCGGACAAATAACACTGGTGCACCCCATGGAGACTTGCTCGGTCTAATGAAACCCTTATCTAACAACTCCTTCAACTACTCCTTTAACTTTTTTAGCTCGGCTGGTGCCATTCTATAGGGAGGAATATATATAGGCTGCGTGTCGGGAAGAATGTCAATACCGAAATCAATCTCCCGCTCGACAGGAACACCTGGCAAATCATCAGGAAAGACCTCTAGATACGCACGTACTACTGGGAATGACTGGATAGTCAGGGTCTCGAACTCAACGTCCTTAACCCTCACTAGATGGTACATGCGACCCTTAGAAATCATCTTCTTGGCCTTAAGGTAGGAAATGAATCGAACTATAGGCACAGGTGAACTAGCCTTCCATTCTAAGACTAGCTCACCCAGAAATCTGAACTCTACTGACCGGTTCTACAATTAATTGAAGCATAGCATGCAAATAGTCAATCCATGTCAAGAATAACATCAAAATCAGTCATGGCTAACTCTATTAAATCTGCTGAGGTGAACTTATGAAGGACTGAGACTGGGCAATCTCTATACACCCGTCTAGCTATAACTGAGTCACCTACTGGAGTGGAAACTGAGAAAGGTTCTAACAAGACATCGGGATTGACTCCGAAGCTACTGTCCACATAAGGTGTTACAAAAGACAGGGTAGCCGTCAGATCTAGCAAAGCATATACATCAACATGGAAAACTCTCAACATACCAGTGACCATATTCGGGGAGACCTGCTACTCCTAGCGGGTTGTTAAAGCATAGAATCTGTTCTGGCGCTGACCACCAGCTGTGCAAGTAGATGCCCCCTGATGTGCTGAGCGTGTGGGAGGGGCTGTTAAACTAGAAGCTGGGTCTCGACCCCCAACCTGATCCTGCCTTGCAGCTGGACAATCTCTGAGCATGTGTTCGGGTTGCCCACATCCAAAACAAGCTTCTGAACCTGTCATACACTAGCCTGTGTTCCCTCGACCACACTTGGGACAAGCTGGGATGCTGGAATCTACGGGTCTACTGTATGACCTCTCGAACCAGATGCTCGCCCTCTCTGATCATGTCTGGGTCTAGATGGCACACTCAATGCTGAAGTTGCTGGGGCTGATGATCTCTGGTGGGTCTGTTGTCGGTGCCAACCACAGGACCTCTGCTGAGAGAATCTATGGTCCTTGGTCCTGGCCCCTCGAATGTGTCGCCTCCATCTGGTAGGCGTACAACACTATCCAAGGAAAGCCCATATCTTGGTGCAGCATGGTTGTCCTACAGTCTTTGTCCAAATAACCTGTGACTCCATGGACGAATCTACTCACCCGCATCCTATGATCGACTACCAACTCTGAGTCATATTTTGATAGGCGAGTGAACTCAAGAGCATACTCTTGAACAGTCATTCTCCCTTGTTTCAAATTCACAAACTCGGATGCTTTCAACTCCCTCATCTCCTGAGGGAAGAATCAGTCTAGAAATGCATCCTGGAAATCTTCCCAAGTGACCGAACCTGCTCTTGCGACCCTACTATCTTTCCATTGACGAAACCAGATATGCGCAACCCTTTTTAGCTAATAAGAGGCTAACTTGACGCACTCTACCCCATTTACCCCCATGACTTGGGTGATCTTGACATCAACAAACTTATATGGGTCCTTATCTACCTTGGACCTGAGGAACTCCGGCGGGTTCATCCTCAAGAAGTCTCTGACTCGAGCCGCCGATTAATTGATATTTTACGGGATATACGCAATGGCTTGCTGATTGACCTGAGTGGTCAAGGCCTGCACAAGCATCTGAATAGCAGCTCGGAACTCAGCATGGGCAGTAGGCTCTGGTGCCTAAGGCTCCTAAACTGGTAGGGCGAGCTGATGCCCATTACCATTTCCATCTTCGTGGCCTTCACCACCTCCATTCCTCCTTTAGTTCACTCTTCAAGGAGCCATGATTCTGCAATCGCAAATAGCACGAATTAGAAGGATAGAAAGACTTTTCATTACACGACATAGATCATGAAAGAAGGAAACATTTCCTAAACGTCTAGTAGCATCTTCGTCATAAGTGTGGCGCACTTCAATCCCATGAAAAAGACTCTACTTAACGTGGCTTTCAGACACCCTAGGATACATCAAAACCTATTGATCTGATACCAAATTTTTCACGACCTGAATGGAAGCCCGGATCGTAGACACGGGACAAGGGACCCCGAGAGACCCCAAGTCGACCCATGAAATAAATATACATCTAACTCAATCAATAAACTGAAGAATCAATAATATAAACTCAGCGGAAGTCTAACTCAACATAACATCAAAATAAGCATTCGAAGCTGAATACATACACAAGTCTGAAAAGCCTCTAATCTGGACGAGTTGATGGGACAAGACCCCAACTAACTCAACAATACTGAATCTGGAAATACATAAGGGAAACTAAAAGTCTAGCCCTCGAAGGATGAGGACTCACTAACCAAGTACTAACTCTGATAAGCTATCTAAGAGCAGGGCTAAAGTTGAGAGTCGGCTTGTATCATGAAACGATACAGCATAGAAAGTATGCGGTCAGTACGTGGAATGTACGAGTATGCAAGGTAAGTAAAACTGCTAAAGTGAGTAAAAAATCATTTAAACACAATGCATTAGTTAAACAGAATATCAGCAGGCTGAGAGTAGGGCTTGCATGCATCATTTCTGAAATCATGATTTTTTTATAACATGACAATACATAGCTTTATAACATCAACTGTCTTGAATGACTCAAAGGTGAAATATAACATTTATAGAAAAGATGAACATTGAGTCAACCCTTGCTTTTAGAACATGAATGAGTATATAACAACCATGAGTAATGAATATGCAAATTCAGAATCATATAAGACAATGGGAGACTCATCACTTAACCGACATACCACGATAGAACTTACGTGGTACCGACTATCACATTCAAGTAGGCAGATCCGTCCAAAATCTTGCTAGGACTAAGGATGCTACCATGATATCGATATCAAGTTGAAGACCCATTCGGGAAAGGGGAAGCTCACAAGGGAGGTCTCAAGTCATAAAATAATATCAACCTACGTTGGTGCATAGTTTTGGGGAATAGGGTGATTGACCCTTAGCCCACTCGGTGCTAGACTTTTCTCCTAAAAACATGCAATGCTCTACATTGTATATAACAAAGCTCTACATCTTCTATTGACGAAGCTCAAGATGAAACCGTGCATAAACTCAACATCATATGAAAATGAAGCTCAACATTGTCTATTGACAAAGCTCAATAATGAAATCATGCATAGACTCGACATCGTATGAAAACGAAGCTCAATAATAACATAAATCTCAATCAAATTCATGCATATGAGAAGTTTTAGTTCAAAACATATCACAAGATGGACATACTTTGGAGCCCTTGCTCCAAAACCATGTGGTAAGCTATATGTAGGAAGATTTAACTCAAACATACCACAAGCTATAATATGAAATTTGGGAGACTTCGCTCCAAAATAATGTGGTGAGCTTATTTCGGGAAAATCATCATTTGAAATCAACATGTGGGCATTGCCCAAAGCTTTCTCATACTTAAAAATGTCCAATTCTCATTGAAAACATAATTATAGACATGGGTAGCTTGTCATGCTTTTCATCATAATCTCTCATCATTATCACATTTACTTCATAAATCTTACTTTTCATGATCATATCATCAATGGCTTTAATATTCATAAAAACTAAAAACATAATTTTAATTGGAATCATTGTAAAATTATCCCATGCTTCACAATTCGATAATAAAACTACAATCAACTCATACCCATGTAAAGAAATTGAATATTCATGTGTTTGGGTAAAAACCCCATACTTGTTCATAGGAGATTTTCATAATTCAATAGAAATTGGACATGGGTGTGGAAGAAGACACCCACTCATAACCCTACATACCTGGAAGGGATGATTATACCACTTCTCTGATTGCCCAAGATGAGATCCAATGGAAACCTTGAAGACTTGCTCTAAATCACCTCTTCAATCTCTCAAGTTTGCATGCATGGAATGAAATAACTTAGAATAGGTTTTCCCCTCTTAAAACCCTTTAAAACGAGTCTTAAATGACGTAGTATAGATCTTAGGAACATAGGAATTACGAAAAGACCCTTACTGAATTCGCAGGAAAATACTGCCAGGTGGTCCTAACGGACAACCTGATGGATCATGGTCCTTGGCAACGACTCATTGCCTAGCTCATCAAGTACACTACCTGCCTAATCTCCTGGGCTAGTAACTACTGACACAACAACTCGTTAGGGGCGACCATGACTCGTGGTCACTAATCGTCAAGTGCACTACCTTAATTACATCACATCACACATATATTACCCCACGACTCACACCACAACTCGTTACCTCACTCAATGAGTCGTGGTCAGCTTCCGTTAGATACACTGCCATAACTTCTTCTTC
This sequence comes from Datura stramonium, assembly GCA_018107945.1. Classification (NCBI taxonomy): domain Eukaryota; kingdom Viridiplantae; phylum Streptophyta; class Magnoliopsida; order Solanales; family Solanaceae; genus Datura; species Datura stramonium. Next base: position 226,593 of record JACEIK010000839.1, read on the forward strand.
CTTCCTACTACCTCACCCCATGGCTGACCTAACGACTCATGGGGTTTGACCACGAGTCGTTGCCATGCCCATGGGGAACCTTTCTTTTCGAAACTTCTCTGCTCTTCACTGGCCTCCTAACAAGTCACCTAACGACTCGTGGGTTGTCCTCACGCGTCGTCCCACGACTCATCCTGTACCTACAACAACAATTTCACATTTTTCAATTTTAACTCCCGGATCTGATCTTTAAGCTTCCGGGGTATAAGACTCTTCCCTTATTTTGTTCAACCTTATGCATCAAGGACATTGCATTATTTTGTTGGGGTTCATGTAACACCCCAAAAGTCCCCAAGATTTAAAATCAAGATTTGGAGTGTGTTCAGCAGAAAAATCTGCAAAAGTGCCTTAGAAAGACTCATCCAATAAGTCATTGGTCGGTCAAACGAGTTGTTAAAGGCAGTCTTTGGAAGAGTTTCAAAAAAGGTTCCATGTGTTTTGATGCCACGAGAGGAGGTATGAGTCGTTATGTGGGAAAATGACCCATTGGATGCAATCATGATAAGCTTGCACACTTGGACATCTCAGAGGGAATGAGTCCGGTGACGACTTGTTGGTTGCCTTAATGGGCCATCATAAGGAGTCATTGGTTGGTGTCACGATCCGAACGTACACTCGGATCATAGACACGGGACAAGGGACCCTAAGAGATCCCAAGTCAACTCATGGAACATGCATACAACTAATATCATTTAATAACGCGAAATACTTAACATAAAACATAGCGGAAACGTAACCATAGCGTAACATCTGAAAGTACTAGACATACACATAAGCTGAGTACTTCATACTGTCTGAAAGCCTCTACTACATACGATGGGTTGATGGGACAACATCCCTAACTAAATCGACAAATACTGAAACACAAGATAACATAAAAGTCTATCAAACGGCCCTCAGAACATGAGGACTCACCAATAATCTGAGAGCAAGAATTGAGATGGACTAAGGATGAGGATGAGCCTGAGATCCGGACCCTGTATCATAAAATGATACAGTACAGAAAGTATGCGGTCAGTACGTGGAATGTACTGAGTATGCAAGTTAAGTAAAACGGACATTAAAATAAAATAAACTCATAAATAATCATAGGAAAAAGACATCATGCTTGCATCATAAACTTAGTAAGAAAACATAATGCTCAAGGCTTTCAAGTCATTCATAAAGCGTTCATAATCATAATTGTAAGTAAACTTTATCAAAATATAACTTGAGCCAATAACATAAACATAACAATGTATAATACATGTGGAACAACGGGAGGACTCGTCATAACCGACACCATTATGGTAGAGCCTTTCATGATGCCCTAACTATCTCACTCAAGTGGGAAGATCCGACCCTGTCTTGCCAGGCGAGGGTCGTGCATTAGATTTGATACGACCCGAACGTACACCCGGATCTTAGACATGGGACAAAGGATCCCGAGAGACCCCAAGTCAACCCATGACACATGCATACAGCTAATCTCATTAAATAACGAGAAATACTTAGCATAAAACATAGCGGAAATGTAACCATACCGTAACATCTGAAAGTACTAGACATACACATAAGATAAGTACTTCATATTGTCTGAAAGCCTCTACTACATACGATAGGCTGATGGGACAACATCCCCAACTAACCTGACCAATATTGAAACACAAAAATAACATAAAAGTCTGTCAAACGGCCCTAGGAACATGAGGACTCATCAATAATCTGAGAGCGAGAACTGATATGGACTAAGAATGAGGATGAGCCTGAGATCGGGACCATGTATCATGAAACGATACAGCACAAAAAGTATGCGGTCAGTACATGGAATGCACCGCGTATGCAAGGTAAGTAAAACGGACATTAAAGAAAAATAAACTCATAATAAACATAGGAGAAGGACATCATGCTTGTGTCATAAACTTCGTAAGAAAACATAAGGCTCAAGGTTTCAAGTCAATCATAAAGCGTTCATAATCATAATCGTAAGTAAACTTTATTAAAACATAACTTGAGTCAATAACATAAACAAAACAATGCATAAGACATGCGGAATAATGGGAGGATCGTCATAACCGACACCATCATGGTAGAGCCTTTCATAATGCCCCAAGTATCTCACTCAAGTGGACAAAGCTGACCCCGGCTTGCCAGGCGAGGGTCGTGCATTAGATTTGATATCACATTTGAAAGGATCGTTATCAATACAATATATAATTAGAAACCCACGATGGCACGTGGTTATGAGACACCGGCGCAGTCCTTTGATCGTCGGGCTGCTCAATGCTAGACACGGCTCCCAAAAACATGCATATAAGCTCATACGTTAATCAATAACATCATGCATTAAGATTCATTGGCTAAAATATAACATTTATCATCATTTATCCCCTTTAAAACATGCTTAGCCAAGAATCAAAGGCCTTTTTTATCGGCCAACATCATAAATCGATAAATCATGTAATTCGTTTCATAAATCTTAAATCATTCTTCAACATGTGGGCGTTGCCCAATATTTTAACATACTCAATTCTTTCAAAAATATGCTCATAAACATGGGAACTTGAAATCATGTTTTTCCATCATCAATAAACTTAAAATGTTGAATATTCATCATAAATCATAACTTTCATGAACTTTCATTAATGGGATTTTAGATTTAAAAAGCTTGAAACATGATTTTAAAGAAAATAATATAAGACCTGCCCATCATTCATAATTCAATAATTAAAACTCAATTAAATCTTACCCATAAAGAGAGAAATCACATTTTCATGCATTTAGGTAAAACCCTATAGAACTTGAATAGGAGAATTCATGATTTAATCAAAATTTGGGTCTGAGTGTGAAAGGATTCGCCCATTCTAAACCCTACATACCTAGGAATGGACTGATTTCAAAGTTCCTCGAAAAACCCAAAAAGAAATTGATGGAAACTTGGAGGAGAAGACCTTGAATCTCCCTAAAACCTCTCTAAAAGCTCTTGCATGGGAATGGGTATGCATTAGTGAATTAACCCACCTTATCACACTCAGAAAAATACACAAAATGACGTAGTTTGGCCTTAGGAATTTAGGAAATACGAAAAAAACCCTTATTAAAACGCAGGAAAAACACTGTCAGGGCCCCTAACGAGGGACCTCACGAGTCGTTTCCTAGGGACACGACTCGTGGCCAAGCCCCGTGAAGTCCACTACCCAAAACACTCAGGGGGACACCACAAGGGACCCCACGACTCGTGGTCACCACCCGTGACCCCTACTGCCTCAAAGCCTTGACCAACCCTCCAATGCAAACCACGGGTGACCTCACGAGTCGTGAGGTATGACCATGACTCGTAGTCAGGCCCGTGGCCTCCTCAACCTGAGCTTGCCCAGCCTGCTGACCACGAGTCACATCACGACTCGTGGTCACTTCTCACGACCCACCTCACGAGTCGTCCTGCAACCTGATGCGAATTTTCAGTTTTTCTCTATTTTGACTCCCGAGTCTGAGGGTTCCTGGGGTATAACAATATCTCCCCCTTGGGAACATTCATCCTCGAATGTTAGAAACACACAGAAAACTTAGAAACAAGCAATCATCATATGCAATTACTGATCATTTAAGCTGGATATTGATGGATTGACTACCTCCAAAATGAACTACATAACTGAACTGAATTCAGACATCTCATACATTTACCACATCACAAAACAAACTTGTACGCATGAATGGAACATGAAAAATAATTAGAGGTTTAGAGCAAAAAACTGATACCTCAAACTGAAACGGAGTTTTTAGGGAACGGGTGTGGGTATCTAGCCATCATATCTGCTTCGGCTTCCCATGTAGCTCCTTCAACATGTTGATTTCTCCATAATACTTTAACTGAAGCTACTTCTTTGTTCCTCAGCCTCCGAACCTGACGATCCAAGATTTCCACCAGAATTTATTCATAGCTGAAGCTATCCTTTACACTAACGCTGTCCAGCGGGACTACTAAAGTTGGATCGCCCAAGCACTTTTTGAAAAGTGACACATGAAACACAAGATGAACTGAAGATAACTCCGAGGGAAATTCCAACTCATATGCCACCTTACCAACTCCCCTCACAACCCGGTAGGGGCCAACATAACAGGGACTGATTTTCCCCTTCTTCCCGAACCGCATGACTCCCTTCATGAGAGATACCTTTAGAAATACCCAATCGTCCACCTCAAACTCCAAATCTCTTTTCCTCACATCGGCATATGATTTCTGATGATTCTGAGCGGTTTTCAAGCGGTCCCTTATCAACTGAACCTTCACCATCGCCTCATGAACTGAATCTGGCCCTATCATAGCTGTCTCACCAACCTCAAACCACCCGATAGGAGATCTACACCTTCGTCTGTAAAGAGCCTCAAATGGTGTCATTTGGTACTGGAGTGATAGCTGTTATTATAAGCAAACTCGATTAAGCGCAAATGATCATCCCAACTACCTTTAAAATCCATAACGCATGCCCTCAACATGTCCTCAAGAGTCTGTATTGTTCGTTCCGCCTGGCCATCCGTTTGCGGATGGAATGCGGTGCTGAGCTTAACCTGAGTCCCAAGCCCCTTTTCGAAAGACCGCCAAAATTGAGAGATAAACTGAATATCTCGATCGGAAATAATAGACAAGAGCATTCCATGAAGTCGAACGAACTTCCAAATATACAACTTGGCATAATCATCCGGTGAATTCGTGGTCTTGATCGGTAGAAAGTGTGTAGTCTTGGTTAACCTGTCCATAACAACCCAAATGGAGTCGTACTGTCTCCGAGTGCGAGGCAACCCTGTTATAAAGTCCATGTTAATCTCTTCCTACTTCCATGTGGGAGTGGTGATATCCTGAAGTACGCCTCCCGGCCTTTGATTTTCGACTTTCATTTGCTGACAGTTTAGACATTTAGCTACAAACTCCGCAATATCCTTCTTTATACCATCCCACCAGTAGATTTCTCGCAAGTCCCGATACATCTTTGTGGATCTCAGATGGATAGAATATATGGTACCATGTGCCTCATGCAATATCCAAACCCTCAATTATCAATGTCCGGAACACATAGTCGACCCTGGTATCGTAGCACACCATCTCCACCTTGGGAGAAAACCTCCACCTTTTGACTCCGCACTGCTTTCTTTAGCTTCCTCAAATTCGGATATGCATCTTTCTTAGATTTGACATCGACCACCAAGGACGATTCTGACCCATTCTACACAATAACGTCGCCATCAGTTGAGTTGATCAATCTAACTCCCAATCTTGCAAGTCGGTGGACATCCTTCACCAACTCCTTCTTTCTCTCATCCACTTGGGACACACTCTCCATAGAGAGCCTATTAAGTGCATATGCAACCACATTAGCCTTGCCCGGGTGGTAAAGGACACTCATGTCATAGTCCTTAAGTAGCTCCAACCACCTCCGTTGCCGAAGATTGAGATCCTTCTGCATGAACACATATTACAAACTCTTGTGGTCCGTGAATACATCTACATGAACCCCATACAAGTAGTTTCGTCATATCTTCAGAGCAAATACCACCTAGGCCAACTCGAGATCATGGGTCGGGTAGTTCTTCTCATGGATTTTCAACTTTCTAGAGGCATATGCTATAACTTTCCCGCACTGCATCAACACACATCCCAGCCTGACTCTCGAAGCATCACAATATACAACAAATCTATCAGTACCCTCAGGTAAAGTTAACACTGGTGCTGAAGTGAGATGGGTCTTCAATTCTTGGAAGCTTTTCTCACAAACACCTGATCATTAGAACTTCACCTTTTTCTGAGTCAACTTAGTCAAAGGTGCCATAATAGATGAGAAACCCTCAACAAACCTCTGATAGTAGCCAGCTAAATCTAAGAAACTCTGAATTTCTGAAGGTTTCACCGTCCTGGGCCAATTCTTCGCCGCTTCAATTTTCTGCGAATCCACCTTTATGCCTTCGCTTGACACCACATGACCCAAAAATGCCACCAAGTATATCCAAAATTCACACTTATTGAACTTTGCATATAACTGACTTGAGGGTCTGAAGTACTACTCTCAGGTGAGCGGCATGCCGCTCCGTGAGTATATCAAGATGTCATCGATGGACACGATCACGAACATGTCCAAATATGATTTGAACACCCGGTTCATCAAGTCCATAAAAGATGCAGGAGCATTTTTTAGTCCAAAAGACATAACCACAAACTCATAATGGCCATACCATGTCCTGAAGGCTGTCTTCGAAATATCACTCTCCCAAACTCAGAACTGATGGTACCCGAACCTGAGGTCTATCTTCGAGAAACTTTTGGCACCCTGACGCTGGTCAAACAAATCATCAATCATGGGTAAGGGGTATATATTCTTGACAGTGACCTTGTTCAATTGTCAATAGTCAATGCACATACGAAGAGAACCATCCTTCTTCCGAACAAATAGAACTAACGCACCCCATGGAGACTGGCTCTATCTAATGAAGCTCTTATCCAACAGATCCTTTGACTTATCCTTCAATTCCTTTAGTTCGGCTGGGGCCATCGTGTAGGGAAGAATAGAGATAGGCTGTGTATCAAAAGAAAAAGAAAGAAAAAAACATGAAAAGTTAAAGGTCGCTATCTCTTGTTCGAATGAGGCTTAATGATTGAAGGTGTTACAAGGGGGATCATGAGAAAACTATGAATGATGAGAGGGGAGAGATAGGTAAAAGCAACCTACTAAATGTAGAGGGATATTTGATGTACATCACAAAGGTATTAGGGAGGTTCTACCCACTAGAACGAAATGTTACCCTACCCTTAGCCTCTAACCTTCATTATGACCAGCAATTCCTTAGTGATTCCAAATGTAGCAACTCTATATTAGTGGCGAGTTATATAAAGGGAAGGCCTATGGGTCAATTGTATATGCACTTGAATTTCCTTGAGAGAATGAACGTCTTTGCATCATTTCTTAATCCCTATGTGTGAATTTCATTTTTGTGAATGGGATTCTCTCTTGTGGTGAGTGGCATCATTTCCTCGAAACAAATGCTAAAACATGTGTTTTTTCATTGAGAGGTATGAACGCGACAAGTTATGCAGTGAACTTTGAGGAAAACCTTGAATGTTTATTGTCAATGACCTGAGATGCTTGTTGATTTTGGTTTGTTGGAATACTCCCCTGATCTGCATTGAAAGGAATAGAATTGAAATATGCCAAATGTTTGTGGTTACCAATTGTGTTCGTGCAACATATTTTAGGTATTTCTATTTTTCTTGAGTCAGTGTGAGATTTTTGGAGTTGTCTTAAGATTTAGGAGTCCCTTATGCAGCTCTTGCAATGTGAATGCTTATTTCAATTCTTAGTTGTGAGAAAATGTATTGCTTGAGGACAAGCAATGATTCAAGTTTAGGGATTTGATGAGTTGATAATTTACCAACATATTAGGTTCTTAAGCATGAGCTTTTACATAGTTTTCACATCAATTAGAAAGGTTTTATTCATTTTCTCTTTGATTTTGCAGTTATTGAACTTAGACAAGAAAAATAGAGGAATTGAATAAAAAGCACTATGCTGGAAGCAAGGGACATGTGTTCCACATAGGGGCACCTGCACAAATGCAGTCAACGCTGATGCTAAGCAGGAAGGAACCTACCAAGCGTAGGTTGGCACCTGCATACCGCAGAAGGATGCCAAGCCACACTGCTAGGACTTGCGAGAGACTTGCAGTCCACTGATGGACACCTGCGAAACGTACATGACCAAATCGCTAACAGGGTAAAATTGTCCAACTTTGACACAAATTCAATATGAAAGCTTCCAAGGGCATTTAAGAAAAGCTGTGTAAAAAAGAAATATACAGAATTACCCCAATTGTACTCATACATATCATAACTTTTCTATCTTAGCTAAGAAATTATAGAGAGAAGTAGAGAGAGAGAAAAAGGAGAGTACATTGTTGTTCTTCTTCTTCTTCTTTGCTATTTTGAGCTAAGTATACCATTGTTGCAGGTTTAAAAGCTTGAATGTACTATTTTTAATGATGACCATTAATGATTTATCTATGAGTATCATTGATTTATCTTCATTTATGAGTAGCTAATTTGCTAGCTAGGGGTGTGTGCTTGATGGGTGTTTAATTTAATTGAGTATTGATCAATCGTTCTTAACTTTAATCTAAATGCATTGATCTATTTTATTTTTTTTAATGTTAATTGAAAATTAGTGATTGCAAATACTAATTTAGTTTACTTATCTTGCTTGAGCTTGAGAAAGAAGAGTGAGGTATGAATGCGGAAATAATAGTAGGAATTTGGAGTATGGATGTGTGTGGTTGAGCTGGAGATAGTCAAAACCCACATCCTTACTCCATTAAAGGGTCAAGGCTAGAGATAGTTTGACCCTTTCTCATGCTTGGCGTGGCTGATTTTTTATTGGGACTTTGAGGTTTGAGAAAACCCAAGGCAAAAACATCCTTGTGGTTGAAAAATAAGAGGATGTGCTTTGATCCATGCTATCCATGCTAGAATTTGAAGTTAAGGCAATTGCATTAATGCTCGTTTTAGTTAACACTTCATCTATTGCACATCCCTGGCCCTTTTTTGTTGCTTGCAACAAGTCCGTCATCCAATCTAGTTTTACAAATTTGAATTTAATATTGTTTTCCCCTTTTCCCCCAAATCTTTACTTTATACATGTTGAACAATGATGCATGCTAAATTGATCTACTTTACAACTCTTGGTTGATTCATCTCAATTTCTTGTGGATTCGACCCCAACACCCGTTGGGTATTTTATTTTTGACAATGACTACAACCACCTCCCTTAATTGGGAGAGATGTATTGAACATTATTAAAAACAACGTACGCTTGCGTGTGTTTTGGAGACATCAAGGTTCTAGTTACTTACTTGACTCGTGGTACTCTTTTTGTTATCATCTAATATGTCTATTGATTTGTACTCTGAATCCTGTTATCTTACGTACTCGGTATATTTCTGTATTGACGCCCTAATTGAAGACATTGCATTCATGCCTGCAGGTGCTGTCGACAGAAAATCGAGTTCTTGATCGCTGAGTGGAATTTCAGTTTTATCGGTAAAGCTCCAGGTCTTCCGGAGTTGTCAAATGTTTGTATTATAGGTAGTTCGGGGCCCTGTCCCAGATAATTGACTGTTGTCATATTCACAGAGGTTTGTAGAAGCCTGTTGTGGGGGTAGTATTGTTGTTGTGGGCCAGGTGGACCATGTTATATAATAGTTTTCTTTACGGTGGCCTTGATGGCCTATTATATTTATTTTGGTTAGTTAGGTGAGCCAGCTTCTATTTTTATCGCTTTACTCTAATTTCATAGTTGTTGCTATATCGAACCTCATCGATTCTGGCTTGTTGTGATTACATTTATGACAGGGTGTGCTCGATCAGGCATGGCACAAGGTGTCAGTCACACCCTTCCGGCTTTGGGATATGACAGAAGAGTAGAAGGGAGAGTTAGAAAGTTGAAGGTTGTGCTTAATAAAATCAAAAATGTGTGATGTATTAAAGTGCTTAGGGAAGATAATCACTATTCTAGCCAAATAATTTCTACTCGTCTCTTACCCTGTATTACAACCCTTTAAGTCCTATTTGATCTTAAATTTTTGCATTCTTGTATTAATAGAATATTTACAGTAAGGGCATGCATATGGTTCATCATATGTTACCTGAGAAGATATTCAAGAGAGTGAACGTGAATTGCTTAATTTCTACGCCCATATATGTGATTCTTTCATTATTTTATGGGTGAATATGGGCAACTCTCTTATTTAGTAAGGGCACATGATTGACAAAAGATAGATAAAATGTTTGATATCTTGATTATGCGGTATAGATGTGTTAGCCAATATTCACATATTTTGAGTCAGTTCTTGATACTAGGTCATCTTAAAGGGGTTGTTCTTAAGTTGTATTTTGATAGTTGATGCAAGTTGTGATGGAAACTTGGTATTTCAATGTGGTCATAGTAGTGTTAGCCTGAGCAGGCCTATACAATTAGCGTAATATTTCTAGAGATAAGGTATAGAGTTATTGCTTGCTCGAGGACGAACAAGAGTCTAAGTGGGGGGTGTTGATTAAAGACCAAAAGTATATATATTTAGCTATTATTTACCTCACATCTTAGTGTTTTTGTCATTTCTTTAAGTATTAAGTCTATAGATTATGCTTATATTGATATGTTTTTATGTATAGGTCTGTTTAAAGAGACTTGGATAATAAATAAGTGAAAAAATGGACAAGAAATGATTTTATAAAATGATCAAGAAAGAAACAACGTTGCAAAACGTCACAAAAAAGCAAAAAATGGAAAACTAGACTAGCAGTTGGGCTACCCCTTGCACAGTTACGCCACCAAAAATTTTCATGGCAAGGGTGGCAGAAGAAAACAAGCTGACAAACGCTTTTCTTTTGCCTGTTGCACCACCTCCTGCATAGCAAGGATGGTGTGAGCCCTCAGCTTTCTTGATCTGATTGGATTTTATTTTTAAAAGTCCAAGCCTTCCCATGCTCTATAAATACAACCCTTATACAGAAGTTTGAGTGGTTGGACATTTTATAAAGCTAAAGCCAGGGCAAAGCAAGATTTCTTTCAAGAGTATTTCTTCTCTCTATTTTCTCACAATTATTCTTGTAAACTCATGAATTCTTGTAGGATTAAGAGAATCATGAGTAGCTAAAATTTCTACTTCAAGGGTTTTGACACATACATGATGATCGACTGTTGATTTTTACTTATGCACATTGAATTTTTCATATTTGAGTTATTTACTTCTTGTTGATCTTAATTGTTTGATTATTTGATGAAATAGTTGAACATTGTCTACGACTCATTAATTGGACTTGAAAGAGGAAATTGTGAGGGTAATAAGAAGTAGTACTTGTTTATGAACCTTGTAGGGAAAGGAGATCAATTCACTATGAAGATAAAAACATACTCTTTAACCTTGCTAAGTTGATACATATGAAACTATTCGCCGACGACCATAGCAATATAGGCGTTAGGGATAGTCAAGTAGTCTTAGAGTTATCGGAAAGATGCTTAACAAACTGATATCAACCTGCAACTAGTAACTTAGGAAAATTAATAGGTATAGTGGTTTGATATCTTAACGGGATTGTTAAGTTGCCAAGATCCTAGACTTTCATTCTCATTTAAACAAAAACCAACACTTTCAAGCTTGCTGTAATTATTTTTGTTTTTTAAGTATGTAGTATCAACAACTCAAGAATCAATTATTTTCTTTTGAATAGTTGGAATAAGAATTCGAATTATATGATTAATCTTACAAGTCTCTACGAGTACAGTATCTAGACTTCACCATACTATATTACTTGACGACCGCGTGTGCGTGCATTTAGACACATCGACTACCCAATAACCAACGAGCTAAGAGCAATAAAGCTGTAGACTTTTTGGAGAAGAAGGGGTTTCAGCAATGTTGTTTGGTCAAGTAAAAAAAAGAAGATAAAACAGAGAGATGAAGTAAACATCTTTGTTAGAGAAGGATGGAAAAGTAAACAGAAGAAGGATGTTCTTGGTCAAATTTTGGAAGCTTAAATGCTTTTGATCAAATGTAATATTATAAAGATTTAATGAAAGTTAGAGATAAAATAATAGGGATGAATTTGATAAAAACTCACCTAAGTTTCGTATCAGAAAAATGTGAGCCCCATCTAACTACTAAGGGAAGTGGACGCTGTTACATGATTCTATAAAGGCAGTTGCAGCTTCCGTTCCTCATTTTCCTCACAAACCAAAAGGCACCTTTAAAACCTACATAAATATGATTTACACAACAACCATAGTACATTTTTTCTATAAATATCGTTGTACATTTTTTTTTAGTTTTGCTTCTCAAAGTAATCATTCTTTCTCTTCATTTCTGTGTGTAAAATGATGAGAATAAATGTGTCACTGCTGCTCTTTGTAGTCTTTTTTTCATTGGCTTCTTCCTCTGTGAGAGCCAGTCTCACGTATGATGATAGAGCTATACTAATCAATGGGAAGAGAAGAATTCTTATTTCTGGCTATATTCACTATCCAAGAAGCACTCCCGAGGTAAAATACTCCCTTCGTTTCAATTTATTTGTCTTAGTTATTATTTAGACAGTCAAAAAATATTATTTTTTATCATAATTTTGGCAAATACTTTATATATTTTTTGAATTGTCAACTATTGTGACTTATGATACTTTTTATGTAGTTTCTAAAGATGTATATTTTTATTTTAAAAAATTTGAAAATTTTCTACCCGAATTCCCACTAAACATTAGTTAATTTGATCCGCGTACACCGAATCAAGACAAACAAAATGAAATAGAGGAAGGAGTAGTATCATTTTCTATATTTTCATTCTTGACCAATGAGTATGTCTAATTTTCTTGTAATTTTTGGTTTCTTTGGTCTAAAAGATTCTTCCTTTTCATGTCTTTATAGCTTCTAACATATAATTATCTTGTTTAGCTGTAATATTTGTTGCTTTTATTGCTTTTCTTGTCTCCAAAAATCCTTGTTAATGAAATGGTTTTGCAGATGTGGCCTGATCTTATACAAAAGGCTAAAGATGGAGGCTTAGATGTTATTGAGACTTGCGTGTTCTGGAACGGGCATGAGCCTTCTCCTGGAAAAGTAATTGGTTTCAGCTTCTTTTAACTATACAGTTTATTAATATCCATGAACAGGGAATTTTTTTTTTTAACTCTTCATTCCTTTTTCAGTTTAATTTTGAGGGGAGGTTTGATCTGGTTAAATTTATTAAACTAGTACAACAAGCTGGACTTATCTTAATCTCCGCATTGGCCCTTACATATGTGCAGAGTGGAACTTTGGGTAATATACATCAAAGCTGATCTACTCAAGAGTCAAGAATATAATTTTTGAGTTGGCTAAAATAGTTTATGTTTTCTCTGTTTTTTATAGTCTGGTTTTTGGTGCAGGGGTTTTCCTGTTTGGTTAAAATATGTGCCAGGAATCAAATTTAGAGCAGATAACCAGCCTTTTAAGGTTTGATTTTTAATTCTGCAACTCTTCAAAACCTACTCTAACTGGATTTTATTGGTTTTGTATCTGTTATGTTTACTGGTTTGACTATGATGAAGGTTGTTATGCAAGGATTTGTTGAGAAAATTGTCAACATGATGAAGTCAGAAAATTTGTTCGAACCTCAAGGAGGACCAATTATTATGGCCCAGGTTTGAAAATATTCTTATGGCTGGGTGTCTCCAGAAATCAGTAGGAATATGTTTTTTTTACTTAATGTCCTATGTTTTTTAGGAGTCTTTTCTCCTAATTTTGTGTGCGTTTAATGAAATGTGGCAGATAGAAAATGAGTATGGACCAGTAGAGTGGGAAATTGGCGCTCCTGGTAAACCTTATGGAAAATGGGCTGCTGAAATGGCTGTGAGTCTAGACACTGGAGTCCCATGGATCACGTGCAAACAAGAAGATGCCCCTGATCCTGTCGTAAGCTATTCTCACTCGTTCTCTTAATCATCTATATTTCTTAACAGTCTTTTGTCCTAATATATTAAGAGCCTATTTTTCTTTTCTTTTCCTTCCTACAGATACTTGCAATGGTTTCTACTGCGAAAATTTTAAACCTAATAAACCCTGCAAACCTAAAATGTGGACAGAAGTCTGGACTGCCTGGTAAATTCAACTGTATGAGTGGAAACTGCTTCTGTTCAGTTGAATCTCCATCAAACTTTCTATTCTACTATGCTCAGGTATACAAAGTTTGGTGGTCCAGTTCCTCGGCAACCTGCTGAAGATGTGGCATTTGCAGTTGCAAGGTTTATTCAGAATAATGGTTCATTCTTCAATTATTACATGGTTAGTTAATCCTTTACTTTACACAAACTAATCATTTTATAACTGATAACAACTATATCTTTTTTCATATATTTATATCGTCTTGGCTGCAGCATCACAGGGGAACAAATTTTGGTCGGACAGCTGCAGGCCGTTTCATCGCCACTAGTTTTGATTATGATGCTCCATTGGATGAATATGGTATGAAACAGAAACACAACTAAACAAGTAATAGAATTATGTTCTCTCAAATTTTATAATCACTTATGCAACCAAAAGAAAAAGCACGAAAAAAATTTCTAGCAACCAGTAACTGTTACATGCTTAACTTGCTCTGTGGTGTAAACAAGGCTGCTGAATGAACCAAAATATGGGCACTTAAGAGACTTGCATAAAGCTATAAAGCTCTCTGAACCAGCTTTGGTTTCATCCTATGCAACAGTCACTTGGCTCGGAAAAAATCAAGAGGTTAGTTGTCACGCCCCACCTTGGGAGGCATGACTGGCACCTGATGCCACACTGGCAACTAACTAACCTGGCTAGGCTTATGCACGACTGGTGCCAACCTGCGACTCAATTCAAGAAAACGACGAGCTATATCTCAAATGTAAATACAGCCTCCGACCGACAAGGCCGTATAGCCACCTGTAAACGAAAACAGCTAACCAACAACAGGCAACAGAAGAGATCCTATGTGGGCCGGCAAGGCCACCATGCTGTCTAGTTATAACAGAAATGAAGATGAGCTACTACACTAGGCCCCACACGGCCAACATACGAAGCATAACTGATTAAGGCACAACACGGCCAACATACAACTAACTGACTGACGACTATAGTCTGCAAGCCTCTAAGAGTACAAATAGTGGTCGGGACAGGGCCCCGAACTACCCAAAAAGCTATACAACTGAAATACAGAAATCTCTACAACCTGAAAACTCCGAATGAAAGGAGTTGTCCCAACAGTGGACTCTGAACAACTACTACTAGAGATCCTGAACCCTGTCTGTCTAAACCTGCAGGCAAGTGATGCAGCGCCCAGGGGTGGGCGTCAGTACAATATGTATCGAATATGTAAGGCAATAGATAAGCTGATAAAGACTGGAAGAGAATAGAAAGAAGGGTAGAAAGATTAACCTGTACGCCTGCTGATTCGTAATCTGCATCTAACCAACACTACATGTACGTAAGCTAAGACTGTATAATTACACATTTATAAACTATAACTAGCAGACAAGAATACAAACAAGAACCTCACCTGGCCCCCATAAGCCGAAAGGTACAATCAACACAGAATAACTCGTTCGGGCCCCCATAAGCCCTAGCGAGCACAACTCAATCTATATACCCCTATCCAGGTTTCTATGACTCCATTGGTACTATAGCCAACCTACCGATCCCCTGGGTCTACAACTGAGCCCCTCGGCTCCTGAACTGTAGTTGTGTCTGAGTCCAGTGGACTCCTGCTGTCTGTACCCCGGGTATCGAACTCGACGGGGTGTGCCGATACGGCATAAAAAGTAGTCCAGCCATGGAATGGACTGTATAAGGACCTCGGACCCCATCTTCATCCCTCGTGAACGACATATTGCTGCTCGGAGCGACGTCATCTAGCCCCTCGCGGGCGTCGACACAGCTAGTAACCCTGGGGTGGTCATGGATGGCTCCTAAGTGAGGGCAACCCCAACCAAGGTGTTGTGCTAACATCTTAATCTAGCCACTCAAAAGGCGTAACTGGCCTTCTGGGCCTAACACCACCGCTGCTCGCCCCATAGGATAATCTGTAAAGCTACTAGCAGGCACGCCGTGCACCTGTATCTGATCAGAGGATCCTGATAGTGATCATGATCTCTAATAGTCAGGACTGAATAGGGCGAGATCTGGAGTGGTCCAACACAACTCTCTATATGTCTTGCCCGGACATCTATAGCTCATAATAACTGCGGGGTCGCGAATGACTAACTACTCAGTCCCTCTGCTTAGGACAACTTAGGACTGGTACTGGCCGAACATGCTTTTGAGCGATCGGCCCCTAATCCTCCATAGGAAGTTTACTGACACCCTTAGCCTGTGGGCAGTACTATACTAACATGGTACTTACTAGTGCCTTAGGCCTCATCTTGGTCCAATCGGATCTTGTATTACTTTTCTGGGCGATTCTTAAGCTTATAGACAACTTTCTATAGACCTAACCATTCCTGACAACCTGTGGGTGATAGGAACCGACTGGGGTGTTGGCTCGGCCTCTAACTACTGATAAGGTCCCCTTCCTTAGGGTACCCACGGGTCTATTTAACCTGGACGACTGGCTGGCTTCCTGGGCGACTTATATGATAACTGCTAAGCCCACTAAGACTGAAAATCATTGGTAATAACTAATAGGGTGACAGGCTGTCACTCAGCTCACTAGACAACCTTAGGTTGCTGACTCTAAAACATGGCCTTCCTATCTAAATTTCTGGCCCTGGGGTGTAGGGATACGCCAATGGCCTCTAGGCGTGCTTTTTGACAATACAGACGCCAAACTGGTAGTTAAACCGCCTAGCTGCGCCCATGCTGCTCAACTTACTAGCCCGGGCTCGATAACTCTCACGAGCTCCTAAGATCTAGGCCTGGAAACAAACATAGAATTCTAATAAAATCCATATACGTTTTCTAGCAGCTAACCAGAACTTATGTAACCATAATCTACGGATAGCAGCTAATCACAGCGTGTCTGATCTCTATATACCAGCAACAGCTAATTACAATATGTCCAATCACAATCTAATGGTAGCAGCTATCTACAACATATGAAATCGTCATTTCTGTTCTGGAACATAAGTCGTAACACTGTACGACGAGTATACTTGCCGAGGGCTAAGCCTTACATACCTCGATTGTCGTTTCCTGAATAATCGACGAGTTTCAACTTGTATTCGTCAGCTCTCTTCAGCTGTAACCACTATACTGGAAGAAAGAGATGAATTTCAATACCAAATTCGACGTAAAACGATAACTTTTAATACCAAATATTGACTATACTTCAACTTAACGAAAAACGACCGAAAACGTATTATTTCCTGAGAGTTCAGAAGGGAGAAATGCTTACTTGAAGCCTGTGACTATATAGAAATCAGTTTGGAGCAATTCCGACAACTTTTGCTCAGTGGGGTTACGATTCGCCGAGTGAATTTCCCGAAAATAACTCCGCAGTAATGCTTCCTGCGGGCTTAAACTTTGATACCCGAAGTTAATTTGAATTTGGACGGTGTTTGGCAGCGTAAACAGACGAAAATTACTTGAATCCTTCGTGTTTCCTCTTCTCTGGCCGTGAGATTAAATTGGGAAACAATTTAAATTGTGAAGAGGCCTTTATATACATTCTTGGGCGGTGGCAGGGGTGTGCCTCGCACCTCCCATTGAGGCAGCAGGCCTGGCGCCCTGTGCCTCTCAAAGCGCCAGCAGGCCTGGTGCCCCGCGATGGCCAGTGCACTGCTGGCTAGCGCGTCGTGCTGGCCCTGTGCGCACTGGTCCCGTCCGATCCCGCTTCCGAGGCTTTTTCCACACACATCAAGTTCTTCTTACTCGTCATCAATCCACGTGTACGCTTACTAATCGTTAACATTTACAGGGTGTAACATTAGTGATGTATACAATTCTAATTTTCTAGTTGAATTTAACAACTTGAGTTCTTCTAAAACTGATTTACCTGTTGACATCAAACACAGGCTCATGTGTATAGCTCGAAATCTGGAGTATGTGCTGCATTTTTGTCCAACTATGACCCAACTTATTCAGTTAGTGTCACTTTTCAGAATATGCAATATGACCTGCCTCCATGGTCCATCAGCATTCTTCCTGATTGCAGAACTGTTGTCTACAACACTGCTAGGTTAATGAAACAGAATCCTTCTCTGAACCTAGAAGAAAACCAATGATTTTATCAAAATCAATTTTTAGTATTGCAGATATTAGGTTTGCAACCTAGAAAACATATCATCTGGAGCCAGATTAATGTATCCTAAAAGCAGTCGCAATAAACGTATTTGAAAAATATAAGAACATTAAGGACCAAAAGCCTTAACATCCTCTACGAACAGCTGCAGATTAGCCCCCAAAGTTCGCAGATGAAGATGACACCTACTGGTGGTGGATTATCTTGGGATTCATACTCTGAACACCTATTGGTGGTGGATTATCTTGGGATTCATACTCTGAAGAAACTCCCTCCGCTGATGATAGTTATACACTTTCAACCAGTGGACTATGGGAGCAGATAAATGTTACTAGAGATTCCTCAGATTATTTGTGGTACATGACAGAGTAAGTATTATATCTTTACCTTTGTTAAATCATGTTCTTGTTTCACTGGGTACTTGGATATCGACAATAATCATTCTGTGTGCTTCCTCCAGTGTAAGTATAGCATCTGAGAAGGATTTCTAAAGAATGAAAGGGACCTCTTCTCACTGTTGTCTGCTGGTCATGCCTTGCACATCTTCATCAATGACCAACTATCAGGCACCATATGCCAACATGGCAGACTGGTGTTGTTGATAAATGCATCTACTAAGTCTATTCTTTTATTTTTTTTAAAAGTCACCATTTGACTTTTATACTTTGCCATGTGGTAGGAGCCATTTATGGAGGATGGGACAACCCAAAGTTGACATATAGTGGCAATGTGAAACTAAGAGCTGGTATTAATAAGATTTCTATGCTCAGTGTTGCTGTTGGTCTCCCAGTGAGTTTTCTACATCCTGTTCCTTTGTTTTCTGGAATTAGCAATTGTAATTCTACTTCTTATGTTGTTTAAGTCCAACCCAGAATGTTGGCTTGCATTTTGAGACGTGGAATGCTGGAGTCCTTGGTCCAGTCACATTAAGTGGTCTCAATGAGGGGACAAGAGATTTGACGAAACAAAGATGGGCCTACAAGGTTCGCTCACTACTTCAATTGCTCTCATTTACCAAGGGTTAAGTCTAGATTCCTAAGCCTGATTTGAGAAGATAACAAGAAGCTTTGCATATGTAATATTTGAGGAGAGAAACAAAGCTAAAGGACCCCCTCCCCCCGCACAATCTATGTTTAATTCTCTGTTCTATTTTCCTTTCCCCTTGAAGATTAATTGAATGCGGGAGCAACCATGAGGACAAGATTTTTGTCCCTTGATATCTATATTTTTCTGCAGGTTGGTCTGAAAGGTGAAACATTAAGTCTATACACCCTAAGTGGGAGTTCCTCTGTTAAATGGGTTAAAGAGTTGTTGTTGGCTCAAAAGCAGCCCCTGACGTGGTACAAGGTAAGATCACAACTGGTGTACACATCACTGTAACACAAGATCCTGGTAACAAAAAAAAAACATGATGTTTACATGTTTATATCAGTTTAATGATCCTGAAAATCATACGTTAGCACTACTATCTTTTCCAGGCTACATTCGATGCACCTGAAGGAAATGACCCACTAGCTCTGGATATGGGAAGTATGGGAAAAGGTCAGATATGGATAAATGGTAAAGGCGTAGGTCGCCACTGGCCTGGATACGTAGCATGCGGCAACTGTGGTGAATGCAATTATGCAGGACTCTACAGTGAGAAGAAGTGTCAGACCAACTGCGATCAGCCTTCTCAAAGATGGTAAGAGTCTAAGGGATTTATAGAAGTCCTAGAAGCATGTCGGGCAATTTTTTTCTCTTTTTTATTTCATGGAGTAGTAGTCCAAGTTTTGGTGGAAAGCTTCACATGACAATCTCACTTACTTAGAGCAAAAGTTAAAACCAGACAGAGATGAGAGAGACATTTTGTGCCTCATATTCCTTAGGATACACTTCTTAAAAGTCAAATATACCGAGTAATGCCTAATATTAGCCTATTTCAAGCGAGGTGCTAAGGGGAAGAAAAGACAAACACGAGAAGCTGAAGAAATATGAACTATAACTTTAGCTTCTTGTTTGAAAGAAAATACAATTATCATTATGAAACTGTTGATTTCAGGTATCATGTCCCACGATCATGGCTGAAACCAAGAGGGAATCAGTTGGTAGTGTATGAAGAATGGGGAGGTGACCCAGTAGGAATTTCTTTCACCAGAAGATCAACAGCCAGAGTTTGTGCTGATATTGTTGGAGGCCAGCCAAGTCTTAAAAATTGGCATGCGGCAGCTTCTGGAAAATCTAACTATTTGCAACCAAAAGCACAATTATGGTGCCCAGCTGGCTGAAAATCTCAGACATACAGTTCGCAGGTTATGGATTACCAGAAGGAACTTGTAGAAACTATCATGAAGGTAGCTTCCATGCTCATAAGTAGTATGATGATTTTGAAAAGATATTGTCAATTCCTGCTCGCATTATAGAAGTACCTATTCTTTTAGATCAAGGATTAAAGGTTTTCCTGCAGACTGATGGCTGCTATTTTTTGGTGTCATTCAAACTTCTGTATTTCAGTTTGTTTCTAAAAGGCATGAGTTTGACATTGCATTGATCCCATTCATTTATCATCATTGGCTAATCTGCTAAGTTTCATTAGCCCGTTTATTTGTACTTTCTCCTAATTTTAATATGGGATATTGCAGAACTACACTGCACAGCAATCTTGTTCAGTAAATGTAGTGCCGGAAGTCTTGGGAGGAGATCCATGTCCAAATACCTCTAAGAAACTAGCTGTGGCAGCTATTTGCAACTGAAAGTGGCAAAGGTTTTTACAGGCAACTAATAGAACAACATCTAATACATTGCAGTACAGATATACTCGGATTACAGAGGGCATAGCTTTGTAATTATCCCTACTTCTCCGCAACCTTTAATTTCATAAGTTCCACAAAAGCTGCTGGTACATTTATCGGGTTGCAGAAATTGTACAGCATCTTGTATACCATAGGTCACTATTACCTTTTAGGATACCATACAAAAAAGTTTCATGTATATGTACGTATACAACCAATTTGTAAAACCAGGTCGGGGAGAGGAGTAAAGCTGCTTGTGAAATAATACATGTTGTAAGGGAGCCAACTTCCATTTTGCTTTGTAATAATTCTATTGTACAAAACTATGTCAGTAGGTTAGCTTATTTCTATAGCTTTTCCATCTTTTGTGCTTGCCTTAATATTTAAGTCCTACTACACGTTCACTTGCTTCATTAAGATGGCTGCCAATATCAAATTCATCTCATAAAGATCATTTATGCCTCTAGTTGCTCAATATTTATTGTTTGCCTGGGAGAGGGGGGTTTCTTAATCTTAAAAAAGCATTTACTATCAGGAGACAGAGAACAGCTCAAAACTTCAGTTGTGGATAATACAAAGAGATGGCATATGATGATGGCATTCAGAGGAAGAACTGTCAATAGTTATAGTAGTAATATATAAGAAATGCATGGGTAGACAGTGTAGGACTATCAACATAACTTTGAAACAAAAAGATTGCTTACTTGAGGATAATACTCCTATAAAGCAGCACCATGTCACCAAAGCAATTTCTTAAGGCCCATGCCTTTTCAGTTTTGCATATTCAATTGATGTTGTATGGGGTCTTCAAAAGGCTGCTGAAACACAGGCATCTATTATTTCATCTAATTCCCTATAATTTTGAAAAACATCTCTCCCTTGATGTTTCCACCGGAGCATTCTGTCATAGAGATCCTTCACGTTCAGCTGTATATTCTTCTCCAATGTGAGTTGGAGTAGCCTTTTCACACACTTGACTAGATATCTCCCAAGCTTTAGTTTCACGTCACACACAAAATTGAGTACGCATTCCTCAGTTTCAAACATAGAAGCTGATATACTTTCACTTACATCAGTTATGTCAAAGACAATACATGCTCCTGCTGTAGCCTCTTTTCCCGTGTATGTCTCAGCACATGGTATCAAGCCTTTTTGCCTTTCCTGGTTAGATTTCCTATTCCTCGTTCCAGATTGTCCTCCGGTGAATTGCATGAGAGTACCAATTGCACCATAATGTAAAAGCAGTTCACATTCAGCATCACTTATATGATTCAAGCTTCCGAATAAGATGCCTATTGGTATCCTCCTAAACAACATGTTCTTCTGTACATTGACACCTAGTGTCCGTTCTTCATCGGGAGCAAAGCTTTCATTTACTTTGTTTGAGTGCCCAATGTACATGTCCTGAAATTCTTTAAGCCAGAAAGCAAGTGCTTGGCAATTGGAATCCAGGATATTCACCATTTCCTTCTTAAAGGACAGGGATCCCATGACTTCCTTGTTGCAACAAAGAGTTGTCTCATTGCCTTCATCAGAGCCAAACTTCTTAATAGTCCATAAATTGGAAAATTTGGTCAGATAATCAACTAAAAGTTCCAAGTAGGATCCACCAGTAGGGTTCAAACTCCATGCTATAAACTTTGCGGCAGTAGCAAGAAAAGGAGCTTTAACGTCCTGCGAATTCTTAAGATTACCTGCTCCATATATCCATGTTGAGCAGTACTTATCCCTCAAACTCTTTTCAGAGAAGAGCAAAGTAGAGGCAAAAACGAACCAAGAAGGGAAGGTTATTGTTGTTGCCCTGAAAGTAAATAGCAGAAACAGTTCCATATTAGCCATAAACTCAGACAGTGCAGACTAATTGTGTGAAACACCATGAAATAAAAACTTACCAAATAGAACTCTGATTTACTTTGGCAATATTCACAGCTTTCGTTGAAAATGCATCAACTGGTGTGCAAACTTCATCAACTAGAAATTTCAAAGATTCCAAGGACAAAGGTCCAGTCAAAATCCTCAAAATCTGCTTCTTGCATGGAAAGTAAGCATGTGAAAATGGAAGTTTTGATCCAAGATCCATTGATATGCCCCACCACATTGGTCTGGAAATGATATCTAGCACCAGGGACACCAGCTTAACTTGAAGCTCTAGAATAGAAGCCAAACCCCTGCAAAATAGCAGTGCAACAATATGAGGAACCCAAAAGATCTTACAACAGGAGAATATTTCAAATTCATTAGAGTTTTCAAGTAGCATATTAGTATCACAGAGAGCCATAAGGTTATCCTTCAATAGAGAAATCTGAGAAGAAAATGATGAATGAGCTAAAAAAATTATAACGCAGTACAACATATCCCTGCAGGCATATAGAATAAAAAGGTTTTAGAATTTATTTGGAGTTATCAGTACATTAGCCTACTGACAACAGAAAAGAATAAAACAAACACCGTTGCGGGACTTACGTCAGTAGAAACCAGTTATGCAACAGGGACCTAGTCTCTGTAAACATGACAGGAGAAAGTACCAAACATATAACAATTGAACGCCATTCTTTCCTCTCATGAAATTCCATGTCTAAGCAAAGGAAATGCCTCTTAATGACCTCTTGCAAAATTTGAGATACATCGTACTTCAGAAGCATGTGATCTAGTTGCCATAAGAGCAACCTGCAGAGCAGAGGAAAATATTATGAAAAAGTGATATCATTACATGGGTTACACCAAAACAAATTAAGAAGCAACTCATTTTTCTTCCAGGAAACGTTGCAACAACAACAACAAAAACATACCCAATATAATCCCACATGTGGGGTCTGGAGAGGGTGGCGCGAACACAACCTTATCGCTACCTTGTGAAGGTAGAGTGGTTGTTTCCGATAGACTCTCATCTCAAGTAAAGCAATATGAAAATATAAGTGTGTAAAGAAAATACAGTAGCGAAGAAGCATGCTGAAAACAATAAAAAAGAAATCAATAACAATAACAAATAATACGATAACTAAAGCAAAACAAACAACGGGTAATACTAATATCGCAGAATAATCTAGTAAGAGAATAATAATAACAATATTGGAAAGGAAATTGTTAAGGTCCCTAATTTTGGATCGAGTCACTGGACAATTAACTTGAAAGTCAGGCCCAACACTAAGGTCTAAGCCTTTGTTCTTGTTTCTTGACCTGCCTATGATTGCTGAATTTTACAATTCATTCAGGGAATTGCAGGCCTGGGAACTTATTAGAGAAAGTCCCAAATCTCTGTGACTTGATAAAATCCAACTTGTTTTATTAATAACGTCAACCCTATTAAATAACGGTATACAACAGCAAGAGTCCTAACAAATTAGAAATAGCAAAAGTCCTATAGAATTGAAATAACAGAGAGTCCTAATCCACTTAGGGAGTTTTATTCGACTAACAAAACAATTCAAAAACTATTAATCCTTATCGCATCTGGAATATTATTTCCCAACAAACGCATCAATAACATTACTCCCTTCTTGGAGAAAAAGCTTGTCCTCAAGCTTGAAGTCTGGAAAGAGAGATTTGAAATGTTGCACAGTCTCCCAAGTGGAGTCCTCAACAGATAGGCCGCACCACTGTACCAGAATTTCCCAATTACCACAATTCAGAGGCGATCGGAGCACAAAGCAAGGGGTTGGAACAACACGTCCTTCTTGAATGGGTGGAAGAGTAGGTGGAGTCGAAGGTACCTCACCCTTGAATGGCTTAAGAAGTGACACATGAAACACATCATGAAGTTTGCAACTTGCAGGTAGACCAAGTTGATAAGCAACAGATCCGATGCATTTCAAGACTGCAAAAGGACCATAATATTTTGGTGCAAGATTATGATAGACACGACTAGCCAGAGTTTTTTGGCGATATGGATGTAGATGTAACCAGACATAAGATCTTGGAAAAAATTCCACATCGTGATGTCCCTTATCATAAACTGGTTTCATCTTGTGTTGCGCCTGTTGGAGCTTAGCTCGAATATCATGTAAGGCAACATCTCGATTTATTAATGCCGGTCTACTGTCACAGCTCGAGATGAACCATCCATGTAGGATAGCAACCGGGGAGGCTCACGGCCATAAACAACCTGAAATGGAGATGCCTAAAGTGCTGAATGGTAAGAAGTGTTGTAGGAAAATTCAGCCCAGGGAATCCATTCTACCCATTTTGTAGGACGATCACCCGCCAAGCATTGCAAATACATCTCGATTATGCGATTAACAACCTCAGTTTGACTGTCCGATTGTGGATGATAAGCAGACGAAAAGTTTAATTTAGTCCCACATAAATGAAACAATTCTTTCCAGAACGTACTAATGAAGAGGGCATCTCGATCACTGACAATTGATTCTGGTATACCATGCAAACGAATAATATTCTCAAAGAAAATTCTTGCTACAGAAGATGCGTTATATGGATGAGCAAGAGAAATAAAATGTGTATATTTAGAGAACCTTTCCACAACCACCAGTAACACTGTTTTACCTCCTGATTTTGGCAGGCCATCTATAAAATCCATTGAGATATCAGATCAGATTTGATTAGGCAGTTGTAAAGGTTGTAACAGTCCTGCTGGACTCAAATTAACAGCCTTATAACGTTGAGAAACTGAATAGGCAGCAACATAATCATTGATAGTTGTCTTCGTAGCTGGCAATAGAAATCCTTGCAAATACGTTGCATGGTCTTCTGAACACCTTCATGTGTGCTATCATGAATCCTGAACAAGACAGAAGTTACCAACGGTGAGTTTGGCAAGAGATAGACCCTGGCTTTGAAGAACAACAACCCATATCGAAACACCCAACCGCCATCCATCTTCCCCTGTTCAAATTTAGCTTGAAGGTCCTGAAGAATTGGTGACTGCTTGACTTCTGCCCGGACTTCCTCAAATATCAAAACTTCCGGTTGAGAAATAGCAAATAACATATCTTCAGCCTCTTCTGGCCGCGATAATGCATCTACAGCAGTATTCAATCGCCTAGCCTTGTATTCCACCCGAAAATCAAACACCATTAGCTTGATAAGCCAATTTTGCTAAGAGAAGTAGTGAGACATTGATCTAACAAGTATTTGAGGTTATAGTGATCTATTCGAATTAGAAAGGCTTGACCCAAGAGATAAGGCCTCCAATGTTGAACTGCCTTTGACAAGCCTATTAATTCACGTTCATAAGCAGGAAGTTTCAAGTGTCGGTCAGCTAGCTTATGACTAAAAAAAGCAATTAGATGTCCTTGTTGTTGAAGGATTGCTCCTATTCCAACACCTGAAGCATCACAGTCAACAACAAATTCTTCTTTAAAGTTTGGCAACTGTAACACCGGGGCAGCAACTAATGCCTTTTTAAGAGCTTCGAAGGAAGCAATTGCATCATCATTCCACTTAAAAAAAATGTCACCTAAGAATATTCGTTAAGGGGGCAGCAATCAGACCGTAATGCTGGACGAATTTACGGTAATATCATATCAATCCTAAGAATCCACGCAATGTTGTTGTTGATTGCGATCAAGGCTAGTCCACCATAGCCTCAATTTTGCTAACATCAGCTGACGCACCTATGTTTGAGACTATGTGGCCCAGATGTGCTACTTGATTTTGCCAAAGGAACATTTAGATTTTTTTAAATAAAGGCGATGAGCTTGTAGCAACTCAAAGATGATTCGCATGTGAAAGGAACATTTAGATTTTTTTAAATAAAGGCGATGAGCTTGCAGCAACTCAAAGATGATTCGCATGTGTGACAAATGATCCTTCCAAGTCTTGCTATATACAAGAATGTCGTCGAAAAATACAAGTCCAAATTGTATAGGTACTTTCGGAATACCTCGTTCATCAATGCTTGAAAGGTAGAAGGAGCATTAGTCAATCCAAATGGCATGGAAAGGAACTCGAAATGACCATGATGTGTTCTGAAAGTCATCTTCTCAACATCTAGAGAATCCAGCTTGGTGAAAAATTGTATTCCGTGCAATTCTTAAAGTAATTCCTCCACTTCTGGAATAGGGAATGTCTTTTACTGTTTTGGCATACAGCTCCCTATAATCCAAAAAAAGCGTCATGTTTCATCATGTTTCCGGACTAGCAGTACATGTGATGAGAATGGAGAACAATTGGATCGAATAATACCTTGTTGAAGCATTTGATCACACTGTTTCTCAATCTCGTCTTTCTGAAAGTGAGAGTGGCGATAGGGCCGAACTACCACCGGACCAATTCCTGACAGTAAACATATGCGATGGTCACAGGAATGCATAGGAGGCAAACCTACCGGTTCTTGGAATAGGTCATTGAATTTGGCTAATACTTTCTTAAGCTCACCTTGCTTAAAATCACGCAAAAGGTGTAGTTGTGGCTGAAATAGTTGTTGTTGTCCATGTAAAATAATTTGTTTCCCCTTTACTTGAAAGCTTATAGTCCATAAGGCAAAATCCTCAGAACAGGCCCTAGTGCTTGCAGCCACTTGATACCTAGGACAATATCAAAAGCATCCAAAGGAATCACATATAAATCAACACTAAAGGAATGGTTAACTACACAAAATTGCACTGTGGTGCAAATGCCCAAACTAGAAATCTTCTCGCCATTTGCCACTAATACATAGAGATTTCTTCTTTGTTGGATAGGCAAGTCTAAACGTTGGGCTGTCGTTGAGCTAATAAAGTTGTGTGTACTGCCTGAATCCACTAAGCTAAGCAACAACTTCTTATCAATTACAACTAGCAACTGCATAGTATTGGCATGTTGTTTGCCTGTGATCGCATGGAATGAGATGGCAGGCTCTCCGCTATCCATTGTTACATCTTAGATTCCCCATCCTCTATTTCCAGCCAAAATAACTTTTTCCACTGATGGCCTTGAACATAAGGAGTATCACATTGTAGCACAACCCCTTTGCACGCTGGGCAGCCATCTCGGCGCGAGTCAACTTTTTCACAAAAGGATTGGAAGCAGTTACCTTAACACTCGGAGTTACTGTTGTAGCGGCAGCCCTTGCACTAATGTTTGAGGTTGAACTATAGCCCCTTTGTGTGCTAGAAGATAATTTCTTCTCGAATGCTCTCGCCAGACTTATTGCTTGTACTAGGTTAGATGGGTTGTGCAATTCCACATCGAGACGAATCAAATCAACTAGCCCTGTTGTAAACAAATCTACTTGTTGGTCTATACGTACAGATGATGCACGAACCAACATACTTTGGAACTTCCTCTGATAATTTTCAACCGAACTAGTTTGTTTCAAGTTGATCAATTCCCCTAATGAATTGCTTTTTATTGGTGGGCCAAAACGAAGAGTACAATATTCTTTGAAGACACCCCATGTTAAATTGGGTTCCTCCTGTTCCAGTTGATAAACCCATAATTACGCCTCCCCTACCATGTGAAAAGCAGCTAGACCTACTTTTTCTTGGTTGGTTGTACGCTGGTTAGCGAAGAATTTCTCACAACGGTGAAGCCAAATAAGAGGATCGTCACTTCCATCATAAGTAGGAAAGTCTAATTTAGTGTATCTGGGAACTAAACCTCTTCCTTCACTGTTTTCATCAGTACCAAAGTTATTGTTGTTGTTTCTTCCTCCTAGACACACATCTAGATGTTCACCTACATTACTGGTTCGTTGGACAGAAGTAGCACTATTGTCTCCAACTTCAACTCCTTTTGCACGCGTTGTGGTCCAAATTAGGGTTTCAATTTGTCGCGATATTTGCTGGAATTTGGCGTCCATCCTTGCTTCTAAAGCTGCTACATTTGCTTTGGTTTGAGTTTGGGCTTCTTGTGAAAGACTTTGCAACTTTGCTTCTATAGTACTTTCGTCCATGGTTACAAGCTCTAATACCAAATCATTAAGATACCTAATTTTTGGATCGAGTTGCTGGACATTTAATTGGAAAGTCAGGCCCAACACTAAGGTCTAAGCCTTTGTTCTTGTTTCTTGACCTGCCTATGATTGCTGAATTTTGCAATTCATTCAGGGAATTGCAGACCTGGGAACTTATCAGAGAAAGTCCAGAATCTCTGTGACTTGATAAAATCCAACTTGTTTTAGTAATAACGTCAACTCTATTAAATAAAGGTTTACAGCAACAAGAGTCCTAACAAATTAGAAATAGCAAAAGTCCTATAAACCTGAAATAACAAAGAGTCCTATCCCACTTAGGGAGTTTTATTCGACTAACAAAATAATTCAAAATCTATTAATACTTATCACATGAATATTGTTTCCCGACAAATGCATGAATAATAGGAACTAGACTACGCTCGACTATCTACTAACCTTCCACCTTAATACTAAACCTCTTATCTTTCTATTTAGGGTTATATCCTTAGTAAGCTGCAGGTGTGACATGTTTGTCTAATACCTCTCTCCAAGATTTTTCAGTCTATCTCTAACTCTACTAATACCCACTATAGCCAACCTCTTGCACTTCCTTACTGGAGCATATGTGCATCTTCTCTTCACATGTCCGAACCATCGAAGTCTCGTCTCCCTCATCTTGTCCACCAAGGAAGTCACTCCTACCTTGTCTCGGATAGCTTCATTCCTGATACTATCTCTCTTAGTATACCTACACATCTATCTCAACATTCTCAATTCCGCTACTCACATTTTCTGGACGTGTGAGTTCTTGACAACCCAATACTCCACCCCATACAACATAGCTATTTTGACCACCACTTTAAAACTTATCTTTAAGGCTTGGTGGAACATACTTATCACACAAAACGTCGGATGCGAGCTTCCATTTCATCCACCTCACTCTAATACGATGTGTAACATCATCGTCAATCTCCCCATTTCCTTGGGTTATTAATCCCAGATACTTGAAACTTCCTTTCTTAGAGATGACATCTGCCATATGAGTAACGTCACTGAACTTGCACTCAAGTAGTCTTAGTCCTGCTCAACTTGAACCTTTTAGACTCCAAGGTCCGTCTCCAAACCTCCAACCTTTCGTTAACTCCGTAGCGTGTCTCATCAATCAAAACTATGTCATCTGCAAATAGCATATACCATGGCACCTCTCCTTGGATATGCTGTCAATTCATCTATCACTAATGCAAATAGAAATGAGCTAAGAATTGAACCCTGGTGCAATCCCATCACGACTTAGAAGTGCTCTGAGTCTCCTGTCACTGTTCTCACTAGATTCTTGGCTCCATGGTACATGTCTTTAATTGACATTGCCACAAGTACATCTTTAGCCTCCAAATATCTCCACAGAATCCCCCCCCCCCAAGGGACTTTGTCGTAACTTTTTCTAGGTCAATGAACACCATAAGCAAGTTTCTCTTTCTCTCCCTATATTGCTCCATTAATCTCATACAATATGTATGGTTTTTATAGTTGAACGACCCGACATGAATCTAAATTGGTTCTCGGTGATAGACACACTCCTCCTCATCCTCAGCTCCACCACCCTCTCCGAAACTTTCATATTCTGACTTAGCAACTTGACACCCCTGTAGTTGTTGCAATCTATATATTAAAGTTAGGCATAGTCAAGGTGATGTGGCACCTCTTGATGACCTAGAAGACCATTTATCTTTTTTCTCAATTTTTTTGCCTTTTTCTCTCATATATCTTCCATTTATGTGCTATATTAAAAGCCCAAAAAAAAACTTAATAAATTGTCATATATCATAATCATATTTATTTATAATTGATTGACTTTTACTAATTAAATATCATAATTGCAGATTAGTTGCAAACCTTATTATCTTCCATTTCTTCTCACATTCCCAAAAAATTCTCATATTTTTGCAGTTTCTCATTTGTGAAAATAATAAAAAGTGACAATAAAGAGGAGTTAATAACAACTTGTTTATATTCCTCGATCTGTTGCCTCCACAATATCATTTTGATAATGCTCCAGAACATATTTGCATGTTCATTATTTCAAGCTTAGATTTTTTCGTTCTTTGGATCTCATTGTTTAAGCATCTGTAGATATATTTTAGTTAGAAATGTTGTGTTTTTTATCTTTGTTTGAGGCTTTTTGTTAGTTTGAGGTGTTGCTTTCCACCTGTTTTGTTATAATTTTTCATACTTTATCGACTTTAGATGCGTTGCTTATTGCTGGTTAACTTACTATTTTTTGCAGGTTGGTGATAATTGTTGCATCGACCATTACTTTTTGAGAGGACTGACCTCTTTCTTTCTCCTCTATTTTTGTTTCTCTTTTCCCTTCTCATTTCTTCCTTGATGTTCAATTTTGGTCAATTTGTTGTAGCTTGTGCAGGAAAAAGAAGCTTCTTTTTTTCTTTTGTTATTAGAAGTAGGTGGAGAGTCTATATTTATCATCCACTTTAACACATTTTATGGCCTCTTTACAAGGGAATGAGATCTTATATACATGTCATAAATCAAGTAAAATCTGAATACACTATTAGAAATGCAACTTAAATATCTCTTATAAGAAAAATAATTTAAGGATTTCAAATTTTCACAAAATAGTGAATGGAGTTCTGAAGATGGTTGAAAAAAGTCTACTGTAACTTATCTTCTCCTTAAACTAAAGTAGAATATGAATAGAAAAATAAAAGTGATACTTAATCGTGGTTTACTTTTCTTATAACTGTTTCTTTACTCATTAAACTTTTTATATTCCCTTATATTCAAGAAATACATGTGAGATTAGGAATTATATATAATGTTACTATTTTTACCATTGGGGAGTTTTATATTATGATTTGATACTTTTGCTTTTGAAAGTATCGGTTTTCTTGAAAGTCTCGAAATATTTATTTCTTGTGTGGCTAAAGATTCTAGTTTTCGATAACAGTACTGTGCTCTTTGTTTATAAATTCAAGAAATTTGGGACAATAATATATACTTTTTTTCACAATGATGCCCGTGGTCCGAGAAGAATTATGTGCAGATTGATGAAAAATATTTTTTCAAAGTCTGAAGAGTTTTTACAAGCTTTTCTGTAAATAACTTCCCATCTTCTTTTCATAGCAAAACCAAAGCAATACTTTCATGTTGCTTTGAAGTTTAGTGTGTTGTATGACACTGAAAGCTTCTCATTTTTCTGTATTTATTGGTTAAAATATTTTGGTAAGTAAATAGGTTTAGTATGTTGCTGTTTATATAATTTGATGTAAAATGCAATTGATGCTCCACTAAATGTATCATTCTTTACAAAGGTAAATCTAATTGATGCTCTTTGAAACTAGAATCTTCCTCAATGAGTTTTTTGTTGAGTACAAAATTTTGTATATCCTAAATAAGGGTATTGAAGTAGATTAATCACAATTTTGTTATATGTATATGGAATTTAATTAAAATATATGAATACTTTCATACTGCCTATTCAGTTCCCCAATTGATTTTGAATAATAACAAGTTCTTTACTACGAATATGACATTTGTGTATGAATAGAGGACTTGAGTTTCATTGGTACCTCAACCAAAAAAAATAATTATTTTTCCTTTTGATCAATTACTAGGGCGTCAACTTATTGTGAGGAATTTTTTTCAATAGTACTATTTGTTAGTTTAAAAAAAACTTGGCGCTAAGCAAAGGAAAAGTTATCTTTCCATCTCCACTTAATTTATAAAAAAGATCATTCTATATTCGTTCATATAGCGTGAAGCACGGTTAAGTTCACTAGTTTTGAGTATCGCTCTTGTTCATGTACAACGGGATCATTGTAATCCCCCTCTATTCTTCGACCAATTTTGACGTCCTAAAAATAGTGTTAAACAACCTAGTTAGCCATTTTATACCTGCGCTCTTCCAAAATTCTACCGTGATCTCATCTGTGCCCAATCACCCTCCCCCTTCTCATCTAACTAATAACCTCCTCAAACTTGATACTCTACAATACCCAAAATCTCAATGACTCTCGGAGTATACTAAATAACCCAACACAATATTCTTGTCCCCCTCTTCATTCAAGAGTTTATGGATGTATGTCTAATTGTCTACTATCTTCGTCTAATGTGAGCCTCTTCCACCAATACTTTTTGTTCCTCATCTTTAATGCACTTTACTTGGTCCACGGTCTCAAACCCTCCTCTCTCTCGCTTTGACAAGCCTATATAACTTCTATCCCCACCTTTGACCTAAAGTTCTTCATACAAGCGTGCAAGCACTGCCAATTTAGCTGTTGTAACCATTAACATCGCTTCCTTCTTCGCCGCCTTATACGTCTCCCTGTTTTCCCTCTTTTCCTCGTCTCTGCTCTCCATCAACTTCTTATAAGAAGCTTTCTTAGCTTACACTTTTCGTTGGACCGCTCCACTCCACCACCAATCCCCTCGAGAGTCCCAACACCACTCTAGCTATTTTCCTTTCCGACATACTGCTAGTATCACTACTACTCCCCCAAGCCCTCATTGCCATCAACTTTTCCCCTATCTCCTGAGTTCTGATAGTAGTCAAGTCACCCCACTTGATTCTGAATAGATCATACAAGGCCCTCTTCTATCTCTTCCTCTTGATCTCTAAATCCATTGTCAAGAGCTTATGTCGGGTAGTAAGATACTCACTCGGGATAATGGTGCAGTCTTTACGTAAACTTCTATTGTACTTCATAAGGAGTAAGTAATCTATCTGAGTCTTAGCCACCGAACTACGGCAGGTCACCAAGTGATTCTCCTACTTTCGGAAACTCGAATTAGCTATCACAAAAGCTTCCACAAAGTACAAAAGCTAAACCCCTCCTTCATTTTTATCCCAAAACCAAAACCGTCATGAACATCATCATACCCCCTTGAACTATTCCAAATGTGGCTATTAAAATCACCTTCTATGAATAGATTCTCGATGTGCGGGATGCCCCTCACAACCTCATCCAAATCCTCCCAAAACCGTTCTTTATCCTCCTCGTCTAAGCCCACCTATAATGTGTATGCACTAATCACATTCAAGGCAAGTCTTTCAATAACTAACTTAATCACCATCATCCAATCATTCACCCTCCTAACCTCCACAACTAGCTCCTAGAGTTCTCTATCTATTAAAATTCCTACTTTGTTCCTATTCCTCAAGCCTCTTGAATACCATAATTTAAACCAGTCTACATCTCTAGTCTTAGTACTCACCCATTTGATCTCCAAGACACAAGCTATATTGATCTTCCTCTTCTTGAGAATCTTAATTAACTCTATAGACTTTCCATGAAAGTCCCTATGTTCCAAGACCCATCCTTGATCTTCCCCCGCCGAACACGATTAAAAATTCATGTAATTAACACAATAATTTCTGCAATGTATCTTAGTAGCATATTTACCATGAAGGACAGCAACCAACATTTTTAAATAGCATTTTCCCATTTACTAAGATATGAAATCAACACTATCATTTCTCTTGTAACATTCGACTATATCGCCTCAACGCCAAATGTAATCTTTTCTCATATTTTAATATATAAAATTGAAATGCATGAATTACTAACTCAATCGAGGCATGTTAGTCAAGGAAACATAAACAGGACAATCAAGAGTACTGCTCTATTTTCTAACTTTAGTTCAAGCTGTCTTTTGTCTCCAGTGACTTCTAAGAGACATTAAGCATGTTCAATCAGAACTTCAAGAAAAACTGCAGTAATTAAATGCATAGAATTCCAAAATATGCTCAGTATTAGAAATACAAGTAGGCCTACCAACCACCCAGTAGGTTAAGAACCAGAGGATCCAGCAATAACAGATCCATAAATGATAGAAAATCTGCTTTAACCAACCTTAGCGGTATTTTTCCGCTCTCAATGTTAAATTCCTTTTGACAATGTAACTGTTTCAGCAAAGCAGAGTGTCTTCCATCAATGGATCTTAGGTCAAGCATAGGAGGCATTTTCAGTAAATAGTGGGCTCGTGATGCTAGTACTGCCACCCTCACAACAGCAAACAAAATTATTGGAGAAAGATCTGCTGGAAAACCATAAAACATGCCAAACATTTCAATAAATAAGTTCAATTATAATTAGCGAAGACTACAATCAACGGCAATGCAGATATGTAAGTTCTACAAACTCTTTAACATCTTTTTGTATTTCTATTTTTCTACTGATAATGTTGATCTGAAAATCAAATCTCTGGCATGAAAAAAAAGACTCCTACAGAACTTAGGACCTAAATAAACATACTAACATGACTAAACCTTAAGCACAACTAATTGGTACCGCCTATGCACATCTTTTTCTTGCATTATGTCCTAATTTTTTGCTACGTCTTCACGGATTCAAAGAAATTATAAGTCTTTAGAGACAATTTCCTTCCATATAATCTTAGACCAACCAAGTCTCCTGTTAACATCTTCATTCACCATGATTCTAAATGTACAACCGCTGCATCTAGAGGTCTACATGAAATTTCTTCATTTAGCATCCTCTCTACGCAAAGTGAGCAGCTTTTAAATAGAAATATCACCAGACACCTAAAACATGCATTGTTGAAAGAGACAATTACGTTGAAATCTTTCAAGTTCCTGCAGAACATCAGCACAAGATTCAACTATTCTGGACCAATCCTGACCGGAAATCAATCCACCAATTTGCAGAACCTCCCCGTCAGCAATTCTGAGAACCTTGCATTCAATTGAAGAAGATAGCACTGTAGCAATTGTCTTCACCAAGTACTCAATCGTACGATTGAAGACCTACAGGTAATCACAAAATTGCAGAAATATCTCCAATTAGACATTCAAAAATGAAACAAGGCTCATAATTATCCTTCTTTTGCTTTCAATGTATTGTAATGAGATATGACCTGGGACGATGTGAAGCACATAACAGATAGTGCAGTGTCCAAAACCCTAACTCTAGGAATTGTTTCGGAAAGGTTAAGCGAACGGTTGAGATTTGTGATAATGAGGTCCACATTCGGAGCTTCATTTCCGGTCGCCGGATTTATGGACTTCAGTTCAGATGCTAGTGCCACGAAGAGTGACCCTATTTCTGAAACCTTTGACATTGAGAGCAAAGAAGACCGCCGGAGAGTTATTTCCCGCCAACTCCGACCGATTTATTTGGAAATTTGGATTGAAACATAACTAATGTTTTAAAAAATAAATAAATAAACAAATAAATAAGGCCTTTTGGGACGGAGTTTTATTTATTATGTAATTAATTGTATGAAAAATTACCACAAATAAGATA
>JACEIK010000839.1:262358-279648 GCA_018107945.1 Datura stramonium
TCTGCAATCTAGCAAATAAGGGAGAAATCTCTTAATCTCTCTCCAATCTCGCTCACCTCTCTCCTCTCTTTCTCTCCCCCTCACCTTTATCCTCCCACTCTCCTTCGTCTCTCTCCTCGATCTCTCTTGTTTCCTCTCTCTCCCCTTTCTCGTTCTCTCTCTCTCTCTCTCTTTCTCCTCTCTCCCTCTCTCTCCCTATTTTTCTCTTTATCTCTCTCCCTCTCTCTTTTTTGTGTTATTTTTTTATATTTTCTATATCACGAATAATACAATCAATATATGAGGGAATGGATATCATATAAATGCACATACTAATACAACAAATACAGTTGTTAAAAACGTCTGACATATCAAAAAATATAAAAATACAACACAACATATAAAGAGATACAGGATACAACCTAAATGCATGTATAAATATAACAAATACAGTTGTCTAATACCTTTACAATAAAAACAGTTGTCTAATAGCTCAAAGATTATAGAAATACAAATAGAGAAGGATGAAAATACAAATACAGAGAAAGGTGAAAAAAACAGCATACAAAGATGGAGAGAGAGACAAAAAAGAGAGAAAGAGAGAGAGAGAGAGAGAGAGAGAGAGAGAAGGGCAAGAGAGGGAAAAGGGAGAGGAGAGAGGGAGAGAGTGGAGAGAGAGAGAGGAGAGATATGAAAGACATTTTAGGTAATTTGCCATTTAAAAGAGATAATATTCCAGAATTAACTCAACACATTAATTAGTGTATTTGTGTTTGATACATTTAAATAATAAAAATATAACAGATGGCACATTAAATATTGTCATATTTTGTAAATAATGATAACATTGCTACATAAGCCCATTTTCATTTAAATTGTGGCCATTTATGTAATTTTCTCTTAATTGTAACATAAAATAAATTAGGCTTGGTCCAATAAGTGAACCAACCTAAAAAGTACCTACAGAATATTAATTATGCTTCTACTCTATATCACTTTACCTATTTGTTCTACTCCCTTCATTCGCCCCTCTTCTTCTTCGCCTTCCTCTTCAATGGAAGTTACTTTATGTCAATGAGCTCATGAAGTCTATGCTATGTTGGAGTTCTTTCCACTCCCTTAAAAAAGTGATGTATTTTTTCACCATGTCTTTTGCCTCTAGATGCTCTGCAAGATGAATTTTGTCAATGTTCTAGAAGGTGAGTTTTCTTACTATTCCTAGTGCTTTTCTACTTGTTTCTCCTTTTAATCTTTTATCTTCTTCGCAGGCTCATATCTAGATGTAGAGTTGATTTCGATGATGCATGTTGTTGATTGGCTCCAAACTATTTTATTGGAGTCTCATAAATGTAATTTTTTTCACTTTTTGATGTATTACTGTTATACCCCAGGAGCCAAAGATCGTACCGGGAGTTGAAACAGTAAAAGTGTAAAATTGATGTTGCAGACAAAGGACGAGTCGTGGGACGACTCATGAGGACAGCCCACGAGTCGTCAGGTGACTCGTGGGGGAGGCTAGTGAGGAGTTGGGAAGTTTGGAGAAAAGGGTCCCCACGGGCGTAGAAACGACTCGTGGTCAAACACCACGAGTCGTTAGGTCAGTCGTGGGGTGAGGGAGAAGAAAAGAGAAGGGAGAAAGTAGTGTATTTCATGGATGGTGACCATGAGTCGTGGTCCACCACCACGATTTGTGGGATCCCCCATTGTCAGCTAGATGAGAAAATCCCCGAGACTTAGGCAGTGTGCTTAACGACTGGTGACCACGAGTCATGGTCACCCCTGACGAGTCGTGAAGTGATCTGTTACGAGCCTAGGAGGTTTGACAAGGTAGTGTACTTGACAAGCAGGGTGACAAGTCGTTGCCCTGGACCACGAGTCGTCAGGTTGTCTGTTAGGACCACCTGGCAGTAATTTCCTACGAATACTGTAAAGGCCTTTTCGTAATTCCTAAGTTCCTAAAGCCTATACTACGTCGTTTAAGGCTCATTTTAGTGGGTTTTAAGAGGAGAAAACCTATTCTAAGTTATTTCATTCTATGCATGCAAGCTTAAGAGGTTGAGGATCTAGAGCAATTATTCAAGGTTTTTATTCAAATCTTTCTTGGGCAATCAGAGAAGTAGTAGAATCATCCCTTCCAGGTATGTAGGGTTATGGGTGGGTGTCTTCTTCCACACCCATACCCAATTTCTATCTAAATATGAGAATTTTCTATAATCAAGTATGGGGTTTCTACCCAAATGCATGAATCTTTGATTTCTTTACATGGGTTATGAATTGATTAGGATTTTTGTGTCGAATTGTGAAGCATGGGAATTTGATTTTATAATGATTTCAACAAAAAATATATTTCTAGCTTTATGAATTTCAAGCCCATTGATGATATTATCATGAAAAGTGAGATTTGTAAAATAAATGTGATAATGACGAGATATTATGATGTAAAGTGTGATTTGAAGCTACCCATTTCTATAATTATGTTTCCAATGAGAATTGGTATTTATAGATATGATAAAGCTTTAGAAATGCTTACATATGTCAAGTTTAAATGATGATTTTCCCAGACTAAGCTTACCACATTTCGTTTGATGAAGACTCCCAAATTTCATATTCTAGCTTGTGGTATGTTTGAATTAAGTCTTCCTATGCATAGCTTATCACATGGATTTGAGTAAAGAAACCCAAGTATGTTTTCGGCTTGTGGTATGTTTTGAACTAAAGCTTCTCATATGCATGATTGTCTTTGAGATGTATTTGATTATTGAGCTTCGTCAAATCAACGATGTTGAGCTTTGTTATATACAATGTAGGCATTGCATATTTTAGGAGAAAGAGTCTAGCAGAAGCGGGCTAAGTGATCACTATGACCCAAAACTATGCGCGACGTAGGTTGATACTATCATGTGTTTTAGGACCTCCGCCATGAGCTATCCCAAGCCCTAATGGCCCATGAGCTTGATATCGATATCATGGTAGCATCTTTAGCCCTTTGGCAAGATTTTGGGCCCGGCTCTTCCCACTTGAGTGTAAAAGCTAGGGACCCACGTAAAGCTC
Organism: Datura stramonium; assembly: GCA_018107945.1. Taxonomy (NCBI): domain Eukaryota; kingdom Viridiplantae; phylum Streptophyta; class Magnoliopsida; order Solanales; family Solanaceae; genus Datura; species Datura stramonium. Next base: position 265,389 of record JACEIK010000839.1, read on the forward strand.
TATTGTGGTATGTCGGTTAAATAATGAGTCTCATTGTCTATCAGTTTGATTTATATTCATTACTCATGGTTATTATTTTATACATTAATTTTGTAGAAATGAGTTTGACTTGATGTTGACTTTTCTATAAATGTCATGTTTTAGCCTTCTAAGTCCTTGAGTCAGTTGGATGTTATAAGTATGTATTGTCATGTTATGAAAGGGTTCTTGATTTGAAGAATGTATGCAAGCCCTACTCTCTGTTAATGATGTTTATGTTTCGACTATTGCATTGTCTTAAAGTGGTTTGCCCACTTTAGCGGTTTTACCACGCACATACTGGTACATTCCATCTTTTGACATACTTTCTATGTTGTATCGTTTTATGATACGGGACCGGCTCTCCCGGGTTCGGCCTCGCTCTTAGATAGCTTATCGGAGTTAGCACCTACTTGGTGAGTCTCATCTTCGAGACAGACCTCTATCTTTTTCTTATGTATTTAGGATTTTGACTTGTTGAGTTAGTTGGGATATTATCCCGTGGCTAAGTCATGTTTAGAGAGGCTATTCATATATGTATGTATTTAGCTTTGAATTTTATATTCGGATGTTATATTTAAGTTAGACTTCCACTATGATCGTGTTGATGGTTATTCGGTTCTTGATTAAGATTATATGTAGCATACCATGGGTGACTTGGGGTTTCATAAAGGGGCTCCTTGTCCAGTGTTATGATCGGGCCTACGTTCGAGTCGTGACAAACTTGGTATCCGGCAATAGGTTTTGAAGTGTCCTAGGGTGTCCAGAAAGCCACGTAAGTAGAGTCTTTTTCATGAGTGTGATGCACACCACACTTATGACGAAGAAGCTACGGAGCGTTTAGGAAATATTTTCTTCTTTCATGATCTATCCTTCTAATTTGTACTTTCAACCGGCGATTAGAATCTTAGGCTCTCAGAAGAATGATGGAGGAATGGAGGTGGTAAAGGGTACGAGGATGGCAATGATTATGGGGATCAACCCGGCCCCGCAATTCGGGAGCCTCGAGCATAGGAACCGGTAGCTCATGCGAGTTACGGGATGCTATTCGAATGCCTTGTGCGGGGCCTTAGCCACAGCTCAGTCAATCGCGGGCAATTGCGCGTGTCTTGCAAAATGGCAATGCAGTGGTGGCTCAAGTCAGAGAGGCTTCTTGAGGATGAACCCGCCGGAGTTTCTTGGGTCCAAGGTAGATGAGGACCCACGTAGGTTTACATTGATGATTGTCAAAATCACCCAGGCTATGGGGGTGAATGGGGTTGAGTGAGCAGTTAGCCTCTTATCGAGTGAAAAGGGTGTCGCGTATATACATTAGTCAATAGGAAGATAGCGGGGTCGCAGAGTAGGTCAGTGCTTGGGAAGAGTTTCGGGTTGCATTTCTAGACCGGTTCTTCCCTCGGGAGATGAGGGAGTTGAAAACAATTGAGTTCGTGAATTTGAAAGAGGAGGATGACTATTCAAAGTATGCCCTTGAGTTCACTCACCTATCGAATATTCCCCGAGTTATTGGCCGTCAAAGGATGCGAGTGAATAGATTCGTCCATGGGATAAGCGATTATTTGGACAAAGATTGCGGAATTTGCCATGCTTCACGGAGATATGGACTTTTCGCATAGTATGCACCCAACGAGATGGAAGCGGCACATTCGAAGAGAGGAGGCCAAAGAGGGCCGGGGGCCAGGGAGCCACAGTTCTTTCAATAGAGGTCCAATGGTGGGCACCATCGGTAGACCCACCGGGAGATCATCCGCCCCTACTTCATCAACATTGAGTAGCCGTCCAGGCCTAGACATGATCGGAGAGGGCAAGCGTCGGGCTCGAGGGTTCGGAAGCGAGCGGACCCTAGATTCCGGCCATCCCGGCTTGTTGCAGTGTGGTTGAGGTCATAGGCGGTGTTTGGCGGGTTCGGAGTGCTTGTTTGGTGTGGCGGCCGGTCACATGCTCGAGACATTGTCAGTGCGAGCGAGATCGGAGTTGGGGTCGAGGCCCATCTTTTAGTTCAATAGCCTCCCTTACGCTGGCACATCGAGGCATCTACTAGCACAAGCGCTCGGTCGGTGCCGAGAACAAATTCTATGTTTGGCTTCCCGTCAGGAAGCGAGGTCTCCTTGGATGTGGTCAGTATGTTGCGAGTTTTCCATATTGATGTGTACGCTTTGCTAGATCGGGGGGCTACCTTGTCTTTTGGAACTTATGGCGGTAGCTTCAAAGTCGGTCCGATGTCTTGTCGAAGCCTTCTCAATTTCTACTCCAGGAGGTGACTCGATTATAGCTAGATGGGTGTATAGAGGTTTCCCAGTTTTAGTCTTTCATAAGGTCACCTCGCGATTTAATAAGAGTTAGCCATGATTTTGATTTTATTCTCGGTATGGATTAGGTATTTGCATGCTATGCTTGATTAATTGTAAATTGGCGGTAGAGTTGATTTTCAAGTGAGCGAGTCTTAGAATGGATAGAGTAGTTGATTGTGCATCAGGTCGATTCATTTCCTACCTTAAGGCCGGAAGATGATTTATAAGGGTTGAATGTACCATCTAGTTAGGGTTAAGGATAAGGTGAGCACAACTATCGATCGGTTCCTATAATGCATTGGTATCGGTATTTCTGCGATGATTTGCAGTGTTCCTCCCGGCCGGGGAGATTGATTTGGTATTGACCTTCTTCCTGCCCGGCCTATATCTATTAGCCCTACGCAGTGGATGCTTGAGCTAAAAGAGTTGAAGGACACATTAGATAAAAAGGGCTTTATTAGAGGTGAGTAAGTCTCCATGGGGTGCACCGGTGTTATTTGTCAGGAAGAAGGATGGTTCTCTTCGGATGGCATTGACTATGGCGATTCAACAAGGTCTTATTAAGAACGAGTATCCCTTTTGCAGGATCGATGATTTTTTACCGACTTAGGTGCCAAGTATTTCTCAAGATTGATCTCGAGCCGAGTATCACCAACTCGGGGTTGAGAGAGTGACATCCAGCCACTTTCGGGACTTGTGCTGATCTACAAATTTATTTATTATATGTATTTTGGACCCCAATGAATGCTCCTGCAACTTTTTATGGATCTAATGAACGAGAGGGTTTTGAAGCAATATCTAGACATGATTGTGATTGTGTTCATTGTGACATCCATATATACTCGCGGAGCGAGGAGAAGCATGTGGCTCATTTGAGAGTAGTGCTTGACTCTCAAGGATCACCAGTGTATGCAAATTGGTAGTCGCAATTTTGGATGAACCTAAGATTGCATTTGGGCGCGGTATGGTGAGGGAATCAAGGTAGATTCTTATAAAATCGGCGGTGAAGAATTGGCCCCGGACAGTGATCCATGAATCATTGGAGTTTCTTGGGTTTAGTGGGCTACTACCGGAGGTTTGTTGAGAGCTTTTCGTCTATTCCAGGCACCTTTGACCAAGTTGACTCAAAAGAAGGTAAAGCTCCAATGGTCGAAGGCTTGTGAGAAAAGCTTTCAAGAGTTGAAGACTCGACTCACTTCGGCTTCCCAGTATTGACCCTACCCAGAGAGGAGTGCGATGGTTTTGTGGTATATTGTGAAACTTCGAGAATTGGACTTGGTGTGTTTTGATGCAACAAGGAAAAGTGATAGCATATTCCTCCTAGGCAGTTGAAAATCCATGAGAAGAATTAACCGACCCATGATCTAAGTTTGTCGCGGTGGTATTCACAATGAAGATATGGCGGCATTACTTGTATAGGGTCCACGTGGATGTATTCACGGATCACATGAGCTTGCAATATGTGTTCACGCAGAAAGATCTCAATCTTCGCAAAGGAGGTGGTTGGAGCTATTAAAGGACTACAACATGAGTGTTCTACCATCAGGGTAAGGCTATTATGGTAGCGGACGCACTTAGTAGGCTCTCTATGGAGTGTATCCCATGTGGATGAGGAAAAGAAAGAGGCTGGTGAAAGATGTCCACCGACTTACAAGGTTGGGAGTTGATTTGAGTCGACTCGACCGATGGCGGTGTTGTGCAAAATGGGTGAGAATGCGTCCTTGGTAACTAATGTAAAACCTAGACAAGATGAGGATCGAATTTTGAGAAAGCTGAAAGAAGCGGATTCCGAAGTCGGAGAGACAGTCTTCTCTAAGGGAGATAATGTATTGTTGCGAGTACGGGGTCATCTATGTGTTTGAATGTTGATAGTTTTGAGAGGCCGAATATTTCAGAGACACATGGAACCGGGAATTCTACTCATCCGGTTCCCACCAAGATGTATCATGATGTGTGGAAATATATTGGTGGAACGGATGAAGAAGGATATTGCGGAATTCGTAGCTGGTGCCCGAGCGCTCGGCAAGTAAAGTCGAGCATCAAAGGCCGGGAGGCGTACTTCGGAGGATATTAGCATTCCCCTTTGGGGGAGTGGGAAGATATTAACATGGATTTCCTTACGAGGCCTACGTACTTGCGATACTATGATTCTATTTGGGTGGTGGTAGGCAGGTTGGCCCAGGATGCACATTTTCACATCGTTGAAACCATAGATTCGGATGATTATGCCAAAATTTATACGGGAGTTGGTTCGATTACATGGAGTGCCCTTGTATTATTTCGGATTGAGGTACTCGGTTTACCTCTCAGTTTTGTGGTCTTTTCAAAAAGGCTCGGGACTCAGGTTAAGCTCGGCTGCAACATTTCATCGCAAACGGATGGTCGGGCGGAGCGGACAATTCAAACTCTCGAGAACATGTTGAGTATGTGTGATGGACTTTAAAAGGTAGTTGGGGTGATCTTGCATTGATCGAGTTTGCTTACAATAATAGCTATCACTCGAGTATCCAAATGACACCATTCGAGGCTATCTATGGAGTGGAGATGTAGATCACTCATCGGGTGGTTTTGAGGTTGGTGAGGCGGCTATGATAGGGTCATATTGGTTCATGAGGCTATGGTGAAGTTCAGTTGATAAGAGGCAGTGAAAGCCTTAGAGTCATCAAAAAGTCATATGATGATGTGAGGAGGAGAGAGTTGGAGTTCCGGGTGGATGATTGGGTATTTCTAAAGGTTTCTCCCGTGAAGGGAGTCATGCATTTTGGGAAGAAAGGAAAACTTCGATCCACTTATGTTGGTCTCTATCGAATTATGAAGTTGGTAGGTAGCGTGAGTTGGACTTGCCCACCGAGTTATTTTCGTGCATCTTGTGTTTCAAGTATCGCTTAGGAAGAAATGTTTGGGAGATCCGGCTTTAGTAGTTTCGATTGGACTTAGCGTTGGTGTAGATAACCTTGGCTATGAGGAAGTTAAGATGGAAATGTTGGGCCGTCGGGTTCGAAGGCTAAGGAACAAGGAGTAGCTTGATTAAAGTATTATGGAGGAATCAGAATGAAGAGGAGCTATGTGGGGAGGCCGAGCGGATATGATGGCTAAATACCCACACTTATTCTCTACCTTCCCAGTTTCAACTTGAGGTATCGGATTTGCTACATGGCTCTATTTAGTTTCATGTTCAGTTCATACACGCAAGTTTCTTTTATGTATATGGGTATTGTATGTGACTTGCGAATTTAGTTGTTGTATATTTGAAGTGGAGGTAGTCATGCCGTTAGTTTTCTAGTTAAATGATCGGTATTTGCGTATGATAATTGAATGTTTACATTTTCTGCTTGTTTCCAACATTCGAGGATAGATATTTAAATACCCGGGAGCTCAAAGATCGGACTCGGGAGTTGAAACGGGGAAAGGAAGGTGATATTGAAGACACAAGGCGTGTCGTGGGCGACTAGTGAGGACAGCCCACGAGTCATCGGGTGACTCGTGGGGAGGCCGGAAGGAGTTTAGGAAATTTGGAGAAAAAGAGGTCTCCACGGGCGTGGAAGGCACTCGTGGTCCTACACCACGAGTCGTTAGGTCAGTAGGTGGGGTGAGGGAAGCGAAAGAGAAGGGAGAGCGGTGTATTTCACGGGTGGTGACCACGAGTCGTGGACGGCCACCACGATTCGTGGTCCTAGTTGCCAACCGAGATGAAAATCCCGAGAGACTTAGGCGGAGTGTGTATTTGGTGGCCATGAGTCGTGGTCACCTGATGAGTCGTGAAATGATCCCATTACGAGGCAGGAGGTTTTGACAGGTAGTGTGCACGACGAGCGGGGTGGCGAGTCGTTGCCACTGGACCATGAGTTGTGAGTCGTCGTGAGGACCACCTAGCGGTGTTTCTTACGAATTTTGTAAAGGGCATTTTCGTAATTCCTAAGTTCCTAAAACCTATACTACATCGTTTAAGGCTCGTTTTAAGTGGGTTTTAAAGAGGATAAAACTATTCTAAGTTATTTCATTCCATGCATGCATGCCTTAGAGGTTGAAGAGGTGATCTAGAGCAATTCTTGAGGTTTTCATTCAAATCTTTCTTGGAAAATCTGATAGTAGAATCAATCCCTTCTAAGGTATGTAGGGTTATGAGTGAGTGTCTTCTTCAACACTATACCCAATTTCTATCTAAATATGAGGTACCATGATCAGAGTAATGGTTTCTACTAGTGCATGAATCTTCAATTTCCTTACATGGGTATGACTTGATTATGATTTTATTATCGAATTGTGAAGCATGGGATAATTTTATAATGATTTCAAAAAAAAATTATATTTCTATGAGCGTACCAGAGCCCATTGATGAAATGATCATGAAAAGTGAAATTTGTGAAATAAATGTGATGATGATGAGATATTATGATGTAAATTGTGATTTGAATCTACCCATATCTATAATTATGTTTTTCGATCGAATTGAGTATTTCTAAGTATGATAAAGCTTTAGGTAATGCTCATATGTCAAGTTTAAATGATAATTTTCACGAACTAATCTTACCACATTGTTTTGGAGCGAAGTACTCAAAATTTCATATTCTAACTTATTAGTATGTTTTGAATTAAGTCTTCTCGTGCATAGCTTACCACACATGGACTTGGAGCAAAGGCTCCCAAGTATGTTTTCATCTTGTGAGCATGTTTTGAACTAAACCTTCTCATATGCATGATTTCGTATTGATCATTGAGCTTCGTCAATATGCGATGTTGAGCTTCGTTATATACGATGTAGAGCATTGCATGTTTTGGGAGAAGAGTCTAGCAGCGAGCGGGCTAAGAGTTGATCACCTATGCCCAAAACCACGTGCAACGTAGATTGATACTATCATATTATTGGGACCTCCCTTGTGAGCTATCCCCGGGCCTAATGGCCCATGATCTTGATATCGATATCATGGTAGTGTCTTTAATACGGCAAGGTTTTGAGCGACTCTTCCACTTGAGTACCAATGATGGACACATAAACCTCTCGTGGTATGGTTAAGTAGCGAATCTCCATTATATATGATTTCGATTTTCATATTCATTACTCACTGGATGTTATTAATTTATACATGCATGTTCTAAAAGCAGGTTGACTCAATGTTCGGCTTTTTCTATATATGTCATGTTGTAAGCTTTAAGAGTCATTGAGTCGAGTTGGATGTTGTAAAGTATGTATTGTCATGTTATGAAAAGATCATGATTTTAGAAAGAATGCATGCAAGCCCTACTCTTAGTTAATGATGTTTATGTTTCGACTATTGAATTTTCTTAAAGTGATTTTACTTACTTTAGCAGTTTTACTTACCTTGCATGCTCGGTACATTCACGTACCCGGCCCAGCATACTTTTTACTCTTATGTCGTTTCGCAATCTGAGACGAAACTCTCGGGTTCATCCCAGCTCTTAGGCAAACATCGGAAATTTGCACCTGCTTATTGGTGAGTCTTCATCTTTCGAGACCAAACTATATATCTTTTTCTTATGTATTTGGTTCAGGCTTGGTGAGTTAGTTGGGGTCTTTTCCCATCAGCTCGTCATGTTTAAAGACTATTCAAACATCATGTATGTATTCGGCTTAGTATTTTATTTTTAATGTTATATTTAAGTTAGACTTCCACTATGATCGTATTGATGGTTATTAGGTTCTTGATTGAGTTAGATGTATGCTTATGCCATGGGTCGACTTGGTCTCTAGGGACTCCTTGTCGGTGTTACAATCCAGGGCCTCTATTCGGGTCGTGAAAATTCGTGATCTTTGTAGTTATTGACATCTTCTTCATTTTATTTGTAGTCTACGGATTGTTTCTACGTGTTTGCTTTATTACGTTTTGATACTTGCTTCTTTGTTTCTTTATACTTGTATATCTCAATTTTGTTGTATTCTTTTGTCTGCTCTTATAGGTGGTTAGGCTTCGTCTACATTTAATAACTTTCTTCAGTGGATAGAAGGTCTTGAGAATTGTTTTATTTGTTGTAATCTTTTTATTATACATTACTAAATTTGCTAGATGTCTGTAGGAAATTTTCTTCTCTAAAAAATGTGTGTGATTTTTGCACTTACCTTTTCATGAGTGCCTTTATGTTCTCTATTCTTTATCTGTTTTCCTATGAAATTTTCATTCTCTTTGCATGATATTTTTATTGCTAATGAATCTATCTCAAGAATTATGCTTTATCGTTGTTTGGTTGCACAATATTTGAGTGCTTCTTCGATTGTGACGCCACACGCTTTATATTGGTTAACAGTCCCTATCTCACTTTATGCATATATTAAATCTCATCATCATCCCCCTTAGACAATATCCATGTAAGCCTATTCGATTTCATATAAGTTTCATCATTGTTGCATTTTATCTTCCCAATATGGCTTTTTCCATTTTACTATACAATAATATAGTAGACATAATTGTAAGATACGTTATCCTTGAGTAGGTCTAGTGGGATATTTGTTATTTAAGGATAATTTGTCTGATAAATTGATCCTGGAATTATATTTGTCCTCCATTCTATTACATGTGATATTATTTTCATATTTTCTTGTGTTCCTTCTCTTTCATAATCCTGACATTAATATTGTTGGTAATACCTTTGTATATGTTCTTTAGTTTAGTGGTTGTGTAAATTATCACCAAATCTTAATAACATGATGAAGTTGTAATACTATAATAAAACATCCTTCACAATTAGATGACTCCAAAGCTGAAAGGCTCTTTTTGGAGATATTAGAAATAAATGGTATAGTTTCTTCCTTGTATTCTTCACAACCCAGGCATGATGAGTTGGTCATTTTATCCACTCATTTGGCTCTTAGCATGATTATTGGTTCATTTTAACGCAATTTAGAAGGGTTTTATGCCTTTTCTCCTCTTTTGTCTAGGCATTTAGTTGAAGCAAAGAAGATAAATGAATTGAGCCAGAAAGCAATGGGAGGAAAGCAAGGACATGCGTGTAGCAGAAGTCTACACCTGTGTTCAACGGGTCCATGAAGACAGGAGTTCCAGGCAGACTTGCCCGCAAGTTGGCATGCACGTATGACAAATGCCAAACCCGAGAAAGCCTTGAGGGAGCCTTGTTTAAGCTTGTTAAAGCATATGTGGCGCATATCTGCACTGCGAAACGAGTGCAGGTGTAAGTAGTCGCGTATCCTCTAAAGTGCAAAATTATCCGGGAAGCGAGGCATGTGAAAAAGCTTTCAGAAGCATTTTAGGTAGGTTTGTGCAAAGGGATTTTTATACTATTTTACCCCATTTTGTAGAGACAACACATTAGAGAGAAAAGAGAGAGAGATTACATCAAGAGAATAATGTAGAAGAGGATAGAGATAGTACAATATACTTTCTTCTTCATCTTCTTAGGAAAGCACCTTGGCTCAAAAGCTTAAAATTGATTTTATTTCTTTGTGATGAATGGAAATGAAGAATTTTTCTTTGGTATAATTTCTCTTTCCTTAATTATAAGTAGCTAAATTCCCTTTTAGGAGTGTGTGTGGATGATGGGTGTTTAGATATTGGGTATTGGTAATTGATTTTGGATTTGAGTAGAAAATATGGATCTAGTGATCCTCTTCAAGTTTTAATTTGATAATTAACGATTGCAAACATTAATTGAGCTTGCTAACTTTGTTTTGGCGAAAGGAAAGTGAAGTTGGGTGATCTTGGGCATAATTGCATGCCCAAGTGCTGCTATAACTCAATTTAGTCTTGTTTATCTCTTATTTATATACATTCTCATGTGATTTTTTTTACGTAAATGTGAATATATACTAACCAACATGATTAGTCCCTTGTTTTTAAGGTTAGTAATACATTTTGAGGAACTAATTCATGATTTGGTGAAGTGGAGGAATGGAATCAAGAGCAAAAAGTTGAGATTCAACAGAAGAAAACATGCAATAAGCGGCACCACTGCGCGATAGGGCCGTGGCACCTTTGTAGCGGCAGCATAATGAAATTGCATTTTTGGGCACATTCCGGTGGTGCGGCGTTACCTCCGTGTCACGGAGGTCAATTAGGGCGTTGACTCCGTGACACGTTGCTTTGTTCCACCCGGGCCAAAATTTTGCATTTTTTGACATAGTATAAGTGGACCCTTAGCTCTAAATTTCAATGGGTCTTGAATTTGTGCGGAAAGCCTAAGGTGAAGGGAGAAGTGGGAGAACTCAGCTAGGGTTTGGCAAATTCCTTTTCATCCTGCAAATTCTTGTAAGTATGTAGTTTAGTAGTAGTTTAGTTGTAGTTTACGAACATGAATGGCTAGAACCCTTCCTCTAGGGTTGAAGCCATGGATTATGATTGTGATTTTATGGAATTGTTTTGGAATTAAGTTATTGATTGTTGTTTTTGTCTTGCACATTCTGGATTGTTGGTTGTTTCTATGATTGATCACCATGGCTTATATTTTTTAGCTTGGGCAATAGCTTGAGAAAACATTACCTAAGTCAGGACATGAGGAGCATGTTGTATCTCGCGATATAATCTTGTTTCAGGATAGAAATATACCTAACACCTTGCTTGGTTGACAAACGGGGTTGACAAGACCAACTTGGGATGTCACATCACCACTCAACAAAGTAGTTGTGAGGCTAAGTTGGGTTAAATGGTTAGACCGCACGAAAGTCCCTAATCGTTTTAATGAAAAACCCACGACATAATTGATTGCCCAGGAGCTAGAAATTAACATCACCACTCACAATGATGCGGTGAGGCTAGATTGCCGTGTTAAGAGGCTCGAAAGACCATGAACATGCAATTCTAATTATGTGAAATAACAATTGATAGTTCATGTAACCATTGCAAATCGTAGTATCACATGATTATACGGTTTTAACTCTATGTTTCTCCTAGAGAAATTTGAATATTTCGTTGACCAAAACTAGACTTAATTAATCTCATTGAAAATGTCTATAACCAACACTTTAGGTATTTAAGAACACACTAGAAATGGATAGTTGAAATGGATAGTTAGAGGAATGGGTCCAGTCCCTGTGGGTTCGACATTTCGGTTCTTAAAAAGAGCCACTATATTACTTGCACAACCCGTACACTTGCGGACGTGCTCGATGCGGGAGACGTCAATGGGTAAGACTTCAATAGTGAGAATTTGGAGTTTTTATTTAGGGGTTGGAGCTAGAGATAGTCTACACCCAATTCAAACTCCATTAAAGGGTTAGAGCTAGAAATATTTTAAACTCTTCCTCGAGAATTGTTTGGTTGTTTAGTAGATTTTGTGTTTGGAGTTTGAGAAAACTCTAAGTAGACACACTCTTTTGGTTGAGAAGCTTAGAGTGTAGCCCAAAACCAAGGCTATCCATGCACTAGTTGAATCTAAGGCTCTTAATTAATACCTATCAAGTTGATGCCCCATCAAATGCACACCCCTAGTCTCTCAATTTACTAGCAATAATTGTTTTCCCTTGCTTTGATTTTACATTTTCAATTGATAGTTGTTCGCGCCTTCCNNNNCTTTATGTTTAGACATGATGCATGCTTGTGTGAACTAATTTATAATATTTGGTGAATCTAGCCCTAATCCTTGTGGGATTCGACCCCGACTCTTGTTGGGTATTTGTTTTGTGACGACTATAGTCATCTCCCTAATGGGAGAGTTGTTTTCAATGTTACCAAAAATGGCGTCGTTGCCTTGGATTGGAATTTGCTTGCCATTTGTTGTTTCTTGATTCACATTTCTATTGTGTCTTATTTTCTTTTACGTTGTTTTGTCATTTTTGTTGACTGAATAGGATAAAAATGAGCCACACTAGTGATGTTGGCAGCGTGGACGAATTTATGGATGTTGAGGATGAGCCGGTGGCTCATGATGTGGCTGGTGCTATTCGCACACCTCCAATGGTAGGGAATGCAATGTTCCATGTTACTAGTACCATGCTATATCTCATTCAGATGAAAAGATTGTTTGGTGGCCTTGCTAGTGAGGATGCCAATCGACACCTAAGGAATTTCATTGACCTCTGCTACCCATTCAATATTTCAAACATCAACCAAGAGTCCATTCGACTAAGATTGTTCCCATTCTCTCTCATGGGAGATTCTACAACTTGGTTGGAGGAGCTACCTCCTGGGTCTATCACATCATGGAATGAGTTGACCGAGGCGTTCCTTGATCGATTCTTTCCACCCTCTAGGATGCTGCAATTGCGGGATGAGATCATAAACTTCCAGAAACTCCCAGGAGAACCAACACACGAGGTATGGTTAAGATAAAAAAAAGTGGTCATATGTCCAAAGCACGGGCTGTCGGATGGAGTACTCTTACAAAGCTTCTACCGGTCACTTCATTCTATTAACAAGTCTGTGGCAAACAATCTAGCTGGTGTTTCCATCATGGACCAAACCTTTGGACTTACAAAGGCATTTTTGGATAGAGTGACCAAAATAAATCGCACATGGCACATAAGTGATACCGAGTTTTCCTCAAATGCACCTTCCAACCAAATGATGAGTGAGATGAGATAAAGGGATGAAGAGAGGGATGACACTTTTGCAAAAATGATGACTCAAATGGAGCTGCTTACTAAGAATGTGATGGGCTCCGGAACCAAGAGCATAAATGCTATTGGAGCCCAAGGGAACAACTCCTTTGCGAATGATGCTCCACATGCTAGATTTGATAAAGAGTGTAAATATATGATGAGCCAAATGGTGGGTTCTCGTCCTGGGAAGCAAGGTGCCAGCCAAGGCCCATATGTAACATCCCAAAGTTTTTTAAGACTAGACTAGGAAGTTGAATATGTTCAGCAGAGGAGTCTGCAATTTTCTCTCAGTACGACTGGTGGTACGGGTCATAGGAAGACTTGTGGTAAGGTTCAGAGGCTCATCCCCTAGACCACAAGTCCACATCATGAATCGTGGTTTAGTTGTACGACTCGTGGTCACGGAGTCGTAGCATGCTACTAGATTACCAGGTGCTGGTCATACGAGTGATTGCACGACTCGTAGTAGGGGAACTACGAGTCATGGTAGGCTTCTGTGAAAATAATTAGAGAGTTGGAGAAATTGGACTGGCTAACCACAGGAGGAAATCACGAGTCGTAGGTTGATGGTACAACTTGTGGTATGAGTCGTGATGACTGATAGTGGGTATTTTTCAAATGAATTATTAAGGGTATTTTCGAAATTTCTGAGATCCTAACTTCCTAATGACATCACTTTAAGCCCTAAAAGGAGTGTTTTAAGAGGGTTTAGATTATTCTAAGTCATTAGACTCCCATGCATACAAGATATTAAGATTCCCCTTCAAGATCAAGCTAGAATTCTCCCCAAATTCTTCCCCAATTCTCTTGGGCTTTCAAGGCTAGTTTGGAAATCAGTTTACCCAGATATTTAGGGCTATGAATGAGGGTTTCATTCCACCCTCATGCTCAAATTTCTCCTCAAGTTCATGAATTCAAGTTCTTAATCAAGTGTATTGATTTCTAGGGTTCTAACCCAATTTTGTGAAATTATCTTTGATACGTTTATGGGTCTAATCTCCTCATGTTCTAAAGTATGTTTTAAAGTCTAATGGGTAGATTTTATCATTAATTTGGTTATAAATTCATGATTTCAAGTTATTAGAAATTATGCCATATTATGCAAGTTTTATGAAAAGTCAAGCTTATGATTCATGATTTCAAGTATGATGAGAGATCTAGCATGAATGAATGTTTATGAACTCTTCACTTATGAATCCATAATTTTAACTTATAAAGTGTTTTTCAAGTATGCATGATGTTATGATTTAGGCAAGCCCATGCAAGTAAATATTCTTATTATGATTTTAGCCAAGGCTAACAAGATTAGTTATGATACATTTTGGAGTCAAGAATCCCAATGTTCAGATTCAAGCTATGTTTTGAGATTATTATTATATGAACAATATACATGTTTTGGGAGTAGTATCTAGCACCGAGTAGGATAGGGTTTCTGAGGTTCCCCGGT
>JACEIK010000839.1:299799-316515 GCA_018107945.1 Datura stramonium
CAATAGTTAATTCAATTTCTTTTTAAATTTTTTAAATTTTAGCCACTTTCTATCTAATTTGTACCGATTTTAGCCACTTTTAATCAATTCTGGATATTATTTAAATTCAATTTCAACCATAAATTAAATCAACCCTTTTGTCCTAATTCGGGTAGCCCATTTAGACCTGAAACCCGACCCATTTCTAATTCTAAATCTCATCTGTCCATCCATCTCATCGTACGGTGCGGAGTAATTAACCCTTTACTTTTCATATTCATTTTACACCCCCCAAACCTAAACCTAACACTCTTTCCTCTCTACACCACCGCCACACTCCTCTCCTCATCTCTCCTCTTCACCCACCACCGATGAACCGCCACTAAATCAAAATTAGCGGCGAAACTAGGCCTCCCTCCGTCTCTTTACCATTTTTCTTATATCCTCACCTTCCTCTTCGAATCCCCGCCGCCTCAACCTTTCATCTCTTACCAGCAAACCACCATTAAACCAGAAGAGTCCTCACTCTCCCCTCCTCCCGTTCTCCTCTTCTCTCTTCTACTCTTTTCTCCCTCTCTCTTTTCCTCTCCATTCCTCATAGACCTCATAGACCACCGTCGCAGAAATTCCCCTCTCCTCTTTTTCACCCAGTGGACAACCTTCCATTAGCAAGCCACCGATAAACCACTACTATAACTAGTTGTCTTCTAACCATCATGCCTTCAGTTTCCCTCAAAGTTCCCTCTTCTAAAAAATCCCTCACCCCCATAAAATAGATTCTCGCTTCCCCTTCTCCGCTTCCGCGATCAAAATTTGGAATAATATGATAGTAATGTCTCCGACGAATGTCTAAGTCGATCCAGCAACAGAGGTTATGATAAAAGCAGAACTATCCTTTTATCAAAGAGTTACATGACCTCGGTATTCTAGGGTGTCTTTTAACTACCCTTAGGATCTATAACTGATTTTCTGAAACTCGATATATGACAGATTCTCTCCGTAATGATATGTTAGTGTTTAATTTTTTGTGTTTGATTGATTACTCCTCTATCTAATTCACCATTTTTTTCTTCATTGGGTGATTCTAAGTTTGGAAATTAGTATTGATTTACTATTAAGTTTGTTCAATATCTATTACTTCTTACATCCCTGTGTTTATATCTTGTCATATGTAGAAGTCCATAATCTTCATTGAATCCCTGTTAAACCATGACGTCTCGTTTGACTTGATTGTTAGTTGTATTATTCTTTCTACTATTAATCTATGCTAACATGATCAACTGTCAAAAATGAATGTATTATGAGTCTTTGCCCTATGTATTTGAAATTACTCTGCTCGATTTTTAAAAATTTCTGTTCAAATTGATCATAACAGCCTTTTTTTGTATGAATAGTTATGGTATTTGCTTTGATTAATTTTTAATAAGTGATAGCATATTAGCATTTGCCTGTTTTTAGTAATTCTAGACTAGTTTCACTCTATTATTTGTTGATACCTTCTCTTTGATTATTGATTGACAGTTTTTATTGGACTTTTTCTATGTTTTTACTAACTTTAGGGGATTGCTTCCTTTCCATTTTAAGACTTGAATTGTGCACAACTTTCATATGATGTTAGTGGTAACATGATATTCTAACCTTATGTACCCTGTAATAGCCTTAAATAATTCTGTTTAAATGGGTCTAAATATTTTTTTCCACATGTGTGCTTAGTAACTATAGACAGTTTTGGTTTGGTTATTATGGTAACTTATATGACAACTCCTTATTTCTACGTTTATGATATATGTGTAGCATGCCTTCACCTTGTATTTAATCTCCTTTCCTTAAAATTGATTGAAGACAACTGTATTGCTTATTTCTTTCTATAAAATGCTAACTGTTCTAAATGATTTGATTCACCTATTGTTAATTAAGGAAAAAACATCCCTTGACTTTATTTTCTGAAAGTTCGTTCCCCCTCTTCGGCTTGGCAATTTTGGTAATTATACATTTTGGTAGACCCTAATTTGTAGGACAGTCAATTGACTTCATATAATATAGTAAGGAAGAATGTTGATTTACTACTCCCTTTCCTTAACCTATTTGATATATGTTCCTTTATGGTAAGTTGTGATAATTTATTTACTTAAATTGATTCCTTTATGTTTTTTAAGGAAAGGTCTATTATTAGCTGTATTTCATCTCTCTTTTCCCAATTTAATACAATAAACTAGTAATTTTTTTTTACTTATGGTGATTTGATATCCTTACCTTACATGATTTTTATGTTAATTTTTTTATTAATCTTACATTTGATTGCTTTCTTTTCTTTAAACTGATTTTTTTATTTTTGGCAAACTTTAATGATTTTTACACTCAATTGATTTTGAACGTGTTAAAAGGGAAATGATTTCTTGTGATTGATTTGGCTGAATATCTCCCTTTCCTTTAACCTCACTTACTGATTAACTATATAAATATTCTCTTTTCCTCTCTTCAAATTCATAGGAACTTTACATGTTTTTTATACAACTTTATTTTTCTTAGTATTAAAACACGGTCTTACTATCTAGCCACATAATATTAAGTATTGCTCTCTCTTCTCACATTCTTATTTGCCTTCAAAGCTCGCTGAATTTCTGACCTTCAATATTAAAGTCATATATCTCTTAACTTGTGAGTTTATTCAACTACGTGATTTTCATTTGTTTTACTAGTTTAATCATTGCCTAGTGGACATGACACGATTCTTGTTTAATGTGTACATCTTATTAGAGTTATTGCTTACCGGTTTTTTCATGTCTACACGTTAAAACATCAATATTCGAGTTTTATTTATAGTTGTGATATATACAGATGTGCTTGTGCTTGCTTAGTCTATTAACAAGTATTCCTTATGCGTTTGAGATATGATGAAGAGTCGTCTAGAATCGGGAAATAGGAGACCGTTCAAATTGGAGTTAAATTTAGTTAGATTTTTCTTACTTTTTGTCATTGTAATAATGTAATAATGCTGATATACAGTGGAAATGGAATGTTTAAAAAGGTGGCAGGAAATTATGTATTGTTTGCTGAGATTTTTCTTTCTTTTAATTTTTTTCTGCATTTTTCTTAAAAAATCATTTTGTTACATTTTTATCAAAGTTATTGCCTATTCTCTTTTTTAAATTGAAAATATGTAATACTATCCCTTAACATATAATTAATGGGAGAGTAAAAGGAATTAAGAGGTCTAATTTCAAAATTTTAAACTAAGTCGACCCATTCCCCGACGTAATATTAACCCAAATTTTTAAAAAGAGAAATTATGTATATTTATACGTAAATACTTCTATGTGCTTATATTAAAACTAAAGTCTTTGATTTGTATTTTAAAAGTATTATTATTTTTAAATATAGTACCGACCTCTAATTAATCCATTGCTAAGGTTGAAGATCACGATTCACAATATCAATTTATCATCCATAAAAAGCAACAAATATTTTAAACTTTCCAAATTTATTCTATGCATTAAATGCATTTAAATCGTCATAAATTTGTTTACAATTCTTGATTTATTAACTTTTTATTTTACTCCTTGGGTAGTTAAGATTTATATTATTTTTAGTTATTTATGAACAAAAATTTTATTTTATTTTAAATATTGTTTAACTTCTTTCTTCTTGCTAGTCTAAAATTCAACTTTTAATTAGTAAGTGCTTGTGTAACATGTAATAAATAAATTTGCAAACCAATTTGCTTTATCACTTAATTTCTATTAATTGGTGTATTAATTTTATTTATATTGAGATATTTATTAGTTTTAAAATAATATTTTATATATAATTAGAAAATAACTTAATCATTATTTCATCACATAATTTTGTATTAATTAATAAGTGACTTAATAGATGTATTTATTTTTACAATAATTTATTTGCCTAATCCACATAGCTAAGTTAGTTTTAATAAACTAATGAACCATTATTTGATCACTTAAATTCCCACATAATAATGAATTCGGAAGAGACCCACAATTATGGACCTCGAAAGATATCTAGCATCTTCCTTTCGAGGTAACTTGAATCATTACCCGACTTTGGCGATCTAAGATAGTAAATTAGACCTTTTAATATAGAATGGTGCCCTAACGTTCCTTAACTCGATAGGTGGCGATTCTTCTCTTTTAATAATTCTAAAATAGTTGTCACATGTCGAGTTCAACTTTTTACGAGAATAATGGAGCGCGACAGGGGAAATCATAACTTGTTAATTGAACTACAAATTCGCTCGCTAAAATAGGGACAAAGCATAGAAAATACCAAAGGAGAGACTACTAGGGATGTGATATTATCGGGGCATCATTGGATTGGGATTACTAATAGCTCCTAGCATTACTCAATAGTATAATTAGTTGTGGACGAGGTAGCACCTTACGTTTTTCAACCATTTAGGTGCCTTATACATCGAGTTTTCTCAAACCCCAAAGTCCTTTTCACAACAAACACATCAATTTGGGTAAGAATTAACTATTCTAGCTTTGATTCTCAATGGGTGTGTGGCAATGGGTTTTGACTATCTAGCCCAACCCCACATGATCAACACCCAATTACCCACTAATTTTTCATCACCCATACTCTAAATCCCCTTTTCAAGCAAAAATAGAATAAGTAAATACAACCCACATTTGCAACTATAAGTATTTAGATTAAAACTCAGATGAAACACTAGAATTATACCAATTGAGTAAATCTAAGATCAATTAAACAATACCCAATCCAAATCAACCCCAATCATTCACATCCCCTAGCAAAGAATTTAGCTATTCATGTAAGTAGAAGAAGACATTGCATTGAGTAACAATTCAATATCCATTCAACAAAATGAGTAAGAAAATTCAAGCACAAGGTTCTGGTCTCCAATGGAGTTTTTTCTACCTTTTCAAAGAAGAAGATGAAGATTTTTCTCTCTACAATTCAATTCTCCAACTTCTCTCTACTTTCTATTCAATATAATGGAATAATGATGTGAAATAGAAGGCTCAGTTCTCCTTTTAAAAAATGTACAAAAGTAGGGTATTAAATGCTCCTCTTTTTCTGAACCCGATGCTTTTTCCCTTTTTTGACGGACCTCACTTGCGAGTCACTGGTGGTTCGCTGGTGCTGATCCGCGGTCCGCCGGTCTGTTGCATCTAGTGGCCAGTGGGTTCTAGCTCAATTTGGCATTGGCACCGGCGGTTCGCCGGTAGCCATTCTTCTTCATCCAGTAGGTATCTACGATTAGCTGGCGTTTCGTCGGTGTCCTCTGGTGGAGCGCCAGTCCTCATCTCAATTCTTATGCTTTTGCTTAATTTCATGCTTTCTTTACTCAAGTTAAATACTTGGAAATATCAAGGAGAAAGTGAATAAAATCCGCCTAAAAGACTTGAAAACCAAACAAAAACTCATGTTTAAAAGCCTAATGAGTTGGTAAATTACCAACTCATCAAACTCCAAAACTTGAACCATTGCTTGTCCTCAAGTAATGCAATTCTTTACAGCTGAGCAAATAGAATAGCATGTTATACCATATGAGTCTATGCACCAAGGACCATTGATCCTAAGACAACCTAAAAAATGCTCACTGACTCAAGGAAAAGAGAAGAGAATCCCCAAAACATGTTGCAAAAGTTTCAACAGGTAACTACAATGAATAGACATGATTCACAAATGTTTTTATTTTTCAAAACAAGAGCATGGTTTATCAAAACAAGAACACATAGCATCTCAAATCATTATAAATTCACATTCAAAGCTTGCCTTGAAGCTCACAACACTCATGTCCCAATCACTTCTTTACACCAATGCAAACATGTTCTCCAAGGGGGTGATGCCACTCAAAAGAAGAGAGAATCCCTTTTTATCATCAAGCAATGAACACACAAGGGATTATAGAATAGGACAATAACACTCACTCTCACAAAGAAATTCTCCATGCATACAACTTGACCCATAGGCTTGCCCTTCGTGTAACTTGCCACTAATGTAGAGTAGCTACGCTCAAAATCAATTAGGACTTGGGGGTCATAATGAAGGCTAGGGGTTAAGGTAGGATAAAAAATGAGTTTTAGTGGTTAGAACCTCCCTAATGCCTCTTTTGTTTATATTTTTAACATTCCATCACACTATTGAGATCATTCCACCTTATCTCTCCTTGCTCATCATCTTCATCTTTTGTTAATAAGAGCCATCCTTGTAACACCTTTAGATTCCATATTTCACCTCATCTAAGAAAGAGGTAACATCTTTTACTATCCTTTCTCATTTCAATGATTCACAGTTTTTCAACCAACCAATTCATTCCTTTTAATCACAATTTGGTGCTATCTCATATTTAAGCTATCACATTTCTCCTTTTTCTTGTGAACCCTTAAACTTAGGCTTTTGCCTCATTTAGACACATTTCCTTATCTCTCCCTATTTCTGAGGCTTGAAGCCCCATTTTTCATTCTTTCACCACTAGCAACTAGGGAGGATGGGTGCTAAAGACGGAGATTAAAAAGGGTCATTAGAGTTGTAACGTGGTTTCCACGGCTAGCAAAGGAAGATGTTTAAGGAGGTCATTTTGGGTGAAGTGACTAGCAATAGAAAGCTTAAAATCATGTTCTAAGTGCAGCTACCTCTAGGATTTTTCATTAAATCACACTTAGGGAAAGTTCTAGACAAACACATATGCATGGAAATCATTCAATCAACCTCACCATACAAGGCATCACACTTCAAGGAGTTCACACATTACATCACTACAACCAGATTATAACTTAAGACAATTAAGCATGTGAATCAACAAGCCAAACAAGAAATGTGAAATATATGACAAGAGGATGCTACATTTTTCATTTCAAATGCCTCATTTATTCAAAATTCATTTTTTCATGCCATAAAAATTTTTTTTGGTGGTACCTCTCGAAAATAATTTCAACAAGACTCAAAAACATGGTATTTTCCCTTAGGAAAGCCGCTTCATAATCTATCATTGGGACATGTCACCTTGTTCAACAATAGAAAAAGAAAAGAAAAAGTAATTACTCCTTGGGAAAGAACTGTGGTATAAAGAAAACCCTCAGATTTATTCACTAGCCACTATTCATAAAGGCGAAAATCAAACTTGGGTCATGAAACATTTGGAACTTTAAAAAAGGACCCAATTATATGCACTAAAAATTCAAGAACAAATTCATTTCATTCATCCTGAACCCGAAAAAGGCTCAATAACCATCACAACTTTCAAAACAAAAGCCTGATGCGGGCAATATCAACACCATCAATAAAAGCCCCACAAAGGCATCCCGAGCCCGACAAAGGCTCAACAACCATCACAACTCAAAACAAAAGCCTGACAAGGGCAACATCAACATCAATAACAATGACCACAAAAGAGATACACTCATCCCACCCCAAACTAAAATAATACATTGTCCCCAATGTATGCATACAAAAAAAGTGAGGGTAAGAACTCCCTAAAGTGGTCACTCATCATCATCATCATCATCCTCAGCCTCAACATCCCCATCATGTCCATTATCTCCCAGATCCTTCTCATCATCCCCTAAAGCCCTCGAATAGGTCATCTATAAGGTCTCGAGTTGTAGAAGGGGCAACCATAACTGCATCTAATGCGCTCATGTGGGCACCTCCATTGATGTACGACCTTTTCATTCCCTTACTTTATCCCTGAGAGAAGTGAAGACCCCCTCCACAACATCCACACGCGAGCATAACTTGCTCAAGCTATCATACATTCACTTCATCTCCTTTTTCACTATCTTGGCAATTAGGGCAGGGATACTTTTAGCCAATTTCTGAAGCTAGTATTCATGGGAATGTGTCATCTTCACGAGTTTATGAAGGCTAATTAGGTAAGAATATGTGGGAGGAGGTGAGGCTCCCCTAGTAGGCATTTCTCCGTAAGCCTGGCCCGATGCCTCAAGGTGTGGCATGTTGAGATCGGGGGCCATAGGGTCCCGCTCTAAACCATGGGGGGTGACTTCTCAGGGACCTCAAAGGCTTGCAGCCACTTCCTCTTTCTCTTGGAAGCATCTACATCCCTTTTTTTATCCACAGTGATCACACCAGTAGCGGAGCTGGGGGCCTTATCCGGGAAAAGTGGCACTCCTGCTCGGAGGCACTGGGATATGAGCACAACATAGGGAATTGAGGTGATATCTTGCCTCGCTTTTCTCTTCATCTGAATCCCACTATTTCCCCAAAGTTTATGGGGACTCCAGTCATGATTCAAGTGATGAGGATGAACACCTTCAAATAACCCTCTATTCATTTTTGAGGGCATGTTGCAGCTATCAAGCCACAACTTGGCTTCAAACTTCAAATCATTCCAGGAGATCTCGCCATCCATAAAAGCTCAGAAACGTGTGTCGGCAGCAAAGATAAGTGCAATCCAACTGAAGTGGTCCTTTTTGTTAGTGATTCTGCCTGAATACTTAGTTTTTGGGTCAATCTCATCCTCCCAAAATAAAGAATTGATGGCCGCCAGTGTGATGTTAACTTCTACACCCCTCACCATAACCGAGGGAAGGCATGGGAATTCATCAACCTGGCCTCTATGATGCAATCTTTCCTGCCTAGCTTGGTATGATGCATGAACTCGGGCATTGGGCTAGTGTAGAAATCTGGTAGAGGATTGGAAAAGATATGCCACTAGCAGTCAGTGAATTGTGTTGTGATATTGGGGAAGTCACCCCTCAGCCCCACCAAGTCGATGCGCTTCTCTACTGTGATAAAGTTCCCCTTGCAAATAGCATAATTCCCCTCCATGTCGGGAACACAAAAGATAATAGCTTCTCTAGTGTTGGTGGGGCTGAGGTCGCCCTTGCTTTCCCCTTGCCCTTGCTTTTAGATGAGGCCAGGGCCTTTCCTTTGCTTGGTTTCCTGGAGGAAGTTATAATTTGCAAAGCAATGTTACGAACAATATTTCTTTTGTATATATATNAATTAAAAGTAAAAATGAACATCTATTCTAGCTAAAGCAGGAAATTATAAAAATTGGATGACAAACAAATTGAAGGGTTCAGAAGGTAAGTGCTGCTAGCACTGGCTGAATGCAGATGAAGACCAAGCGGGGTGCTGGTTAACTGTCGGTCCTTATACAGTGGACTGGGGGAAACAATGTCATCTGAAACCACACCGTAGTTTCACCAGTCTTAACCCGCAGAGTGCCGGTGAAAGTCTAAGGCAGTGGCCTGAAGCCTTGTGCCTCAACCGGCATTCCGCCGGGCCTGAACAACAGTTCATCGATGAACTCTATTAAGTATATTTCACCCTAAAACTTAGTAAAGAAAAAATCTTTTATATTCATGGCTTACTCATCCAATACTACAAAAACACAAAAAAATAACAATTTACCCTTAAGAAAGACGTCACTCTATCTATCATCTGGCAAATCGTACATTTTAAGCACTTGGGGCTACTCAGACTTCACCCCTAACTAAAATCAAGAACATCAAGAATAAAGCATTTTACCATAGAGGATGACCACATTAATATTCAACATTTTAAAGATACCTCCATATACCCATAATATGAAAAATATACAACCAAGGAAAAACATAAGAACAAGGTAGTGGGGAAACATGAGTAAGGAAACTTCTAACTTAGCATACTCAAATGTATTCACATCCTAAACCAATAAACAAAATCAAGGTAGGACACACGTACCGAATGAGATTGAGAATAAAGAGCAAAGAGAGATAGAAGTTTGGTGTTGGCCAACAATGTAGCTTCCACAAGACACTAGCTTTAGTTTAGTGAGCAGATGAGCGAGAAGTGATGAAATGAGGGGAGTAGGAATAGGGAATTTATAGGAGAGAAGGAGTGAATAGGAGTGGCAGGTGAGGAGGTGGCTTTAATGGTGGGAAGGTGGAAAGGTGAAAAGGTGGTTTATTGGGAAGTTAAAAAGTGTAATGGGGAAAATGGAAAGGTGGAGAAAAGGATTTATGGGGAGTTGAAGAGGTTTTGACCGGATTTTTAAATCCATAGGTCGGGTTGGTCAACAAATTGGTCAATATTTTAAATTCACTGTGTACATTGATCTACGTTTAACCGGTGGTCGCCGACCAAGACCGGTGTTTCACTGCTTTAATGCAAGTGACCATCTCCCCCTTCAGTTTACTTCCTTGTATGTGGCGGGTGACCAGCAGTTCACGGGTTAGCACTTGAGTTTCGTTGGTCTATTCACCGATCATGCTTCAATTTCCAGGTGTTCTGATTTGTACCGTCGTTGCATCCGATGGTTCACAGTTTGGAACCAGAGTTTCACTGGCGAATCGCTGGTTTTCCCTCTTCTTCCCCAACTTTATGCCCTTGAATTATGTTCAAGCGGTTGTTCGCGCACGTGGATCGGCGGTTCGACGGCCAAGCACAGTGCTTGCTCTTTTCTTATTCTCATTGTTTTTCATCCAATCTACCTACAAACTAAAAAAAAAATCAAAGTGCTCAAAGTAAAAATGCTTGAGTTGCTTCCCAAAAAGCACCTTAGTTAACGTTGTGGCACGACGGATACCTTCTCAATCTTTAACAACCCGGAGGGTCATCCTCCGATTCACTCTCATCATAAATTGGTTCATTATACTCCACTTCACCATCAAGCACTACTATGACCTTACACTTATCCGGGGGCTTGGTAGGCTGAGATACATTGAAGGTGACACATGTACTCGGAACTTAAGCTCCCCGAGCTCCACATCAATCAAAAATCTTCCCGTTGAAGTAGTGGGTGCCCCAAGATAATTGGCACCTTGATGTCCATCTCACAATCCAGCAAAATGAAATCAGCTGGGAGTATGAATTTATCCACCCTTACAAGGACATCAACTAACACTCAAATAGGTTGTTTAATCGACCTATCCGCCATCAAAAGCCTCATGGATGTAGGTTTGGGATTCCCCAACCCGAGCTTCTTGAAAATCACTAGAGGCATCAAATTAATATTGGCATTGAGGTCGCAAAGAGCTTTATTAAATATGTACAAACCAATTGTAAAAGGGATGATAAATGCTCCAGGATCTTCACATTTTGGGGCAAGGTTGCTGGACATCACAACACTTCAATGATGGGTCACCTGGTGCCTATATCAACTACCTTCTTTTTCTTCAAAAGTTCCTTTATAAACTTCGCATATCTCGGCATTTGAAGCAAGGCATCCACAAGCAGTATATTGATGGATAATTTGTTGAGCATTTCTATAAACTTGTGAAATTAATTATCCTCCTTCTTCTTCGTCAACCGATTTGGATATGGAGGTGGAACTCTTGTTCCTTGGTCTTTGTCATTGGGGACCTTTTTATCCTCATTCACATTCACATCATTCGAGGAAGTCAAATGAGCTTCTCCCTCGTCCTTCCCTTCTTCACCATCATTAACACTTGGTGTTTTCGGTTCCTCTTCCAACTCATCATAAGCATTTTCCCTTGGGACAACAACACCTTTGGGTTTCACACCTACATTATTCAATATCTTGCCATTCCTAGTCATGATTGCCATGCAATGGCTATCTTTCTTTGGATTAGGAACAGTGTCACTAGGGAGTGCACCTTTCATGTAGGGGTTCATCTGTGAAGACAAATGGTTCATTTGGGCTTTAAGGTTGATCAATGTCGAGTGGGAACTTACTATTTGGGCGAGGTAAGACACCACCTTGTTTAATTCTTTAACCCCACTGTCTATAGATTCTGCCATTTTCAACTCCTGAGATAACATGTCTTCAATCTTCGATTTGCCCACATTACTCACTCGGGGCTGCCTTTGAGATGCTTCTGCTTTTGGAGGAGGCACATAGGAGTTAGCACTTCGGTGATATTGCTCTCCTCCGCGATTTTGATCTCTATTCCCCCATCGATCATTTCTCTCCCCCCATCCTTGATTATCACGATTTCTCCAACCTTGATTATCATCCCTTGGGCGCCAAGGGCCTTGATTAGCACCTTGATACCCGGGGTGAGAACCCCCAACTTGGCCTTCTATGTATTGACACTCCACCTCATATCTTGGTGGTGAAGTGTCATCATCAAATTGAGTATGGCCTTGGGCACCTACAACATTCACACTCTTTGCGCAAGCTCCCATCACATGTTTCGTCATCAACTCTAGCTGGGTCATCATATTTGCAAGAGTTTCATCTCTAGCCTTATCCCTTTTTCTCATCTTAGTATCATCAGGTTGGGAGCAACACCACTAGGCGATACCTCTGTTTCTCTAGTATTCCATGCTCGATTGGTCTTAATCATTTCTATCAAGCAGTGCTTTGGCTACTCCATAGGGCTGATCCATGATAGATCCCCCAGCCAAATTATTTGCCACAGACTTATTGATAAAATCTAATGAACGATAGATGCTCTGAAGTAAAACCCCATCGGGCACCCATGGTTTGGGAAAATTGTTACACCCCCTAAGTTTTTGACATTTAATCGAGGCGTGCGTATGTATATTGAGAGTTTTGGAGTACGATGCATAGGAAAAAGGGCTCGGGGAATGAACGTGTGAGTGCGCCATCAAGAGAGCGGGAGGAAAGAGACTGGAGGCAGGCCACAAAGGGCGGCGTCTCGTGGACCTCCCTCCTCCGCAAGGGGCGGCGCATTGCGCACCTATCCTGGCACGATGAGAGGCATGCTACATCGCCCTGCCACTGCCTCAACACCTATATAAGGTCCTTTATGTGTTACTTGGATCATAAAAAATATTTCCCACGACTGAAGAAGAGAGAGTAGCATGGGTTTCTTCCATTTTCACCAATTTATGCCGTTAAACCCCGTCCAAATGCAAATTCATCTTGGATAATGAGTTTTAGGACTACGAGGAACTTCCTGCGGAGTTATTTCTTGAAAGTTCTATCGGAGTACCGGAACCCCACCGAGTAAAAGTGATCAGAATCACTTCAAATTGAGTCATAAGCAACTACAAGTGACAGGTAAGCATTTCTACCTTCTAAACTCTCGGGAATTTATAAGCTTCTGGCTGAATTGAATGAAGTTTGAATTTTAGTTATTGTCTTTGAAAGATATTTTTGTTTGCCAACTCCTACTATTGAAATAGACTTATTCTCTCAGTGTAAAGACTACAATTGAGTGGAATTACTGGCTTCAGGTTGAAAAACTAATTGGGTGAACGAGAATCGACATTCGAAATATGTTAAAGATTATCCCTTCTGCAAGTTATTCTCGTCGTATAGCGATACGACCTATGACTTCGAAACTAGATAATGATCTAGTATTTATGATTGGTTGCTGCAAGTAGATTATGATTATGAATGTTGCGGTTAGCTGCTAAAAGACGTATCGAGAGTATGTTAAGTGTGACTCACGCTGGGAGCATCATAGAAACTCCCCCGTTATTTTGTTCACTGTATTAGTAGAATTTTGATGTTTTGCTGTCATGCCAAGGCCTTAGATGTTTATGGTTAGTTGTTTGGCCTGATTTGGTAAGTTATACAACTCACATTCGCAACTATGAGTACTTATATTAAAACTCATATGAAACACTAGAATTATACCAATTTAGTAAATCTAAGATCAATTAACCAATATAAATCCAAATCAACTCCAATCATTCACACACCCCTAGCGAGGAATTTAGCTACTCATGTAAGTAGAAGAAGACATTGCATTGAGTAATAATTCAATATCCATTCAACAAAATAAGTAAGAAAATTCAATCACAAGGTTCTGGTCTCCAATGGAGTTTTTTTCTACCTTTTCAAAGAAGAAGATGAAGATTTCTCTCTCTACAATTTAATTCTCTAACTTTTCTCTACTTTCTATTCAATATTCTATAAAATAGAATAATGATGTGGAATAGAAGGTTTAGTTCTCCTTTTAAATAATGTACAAAAGTACGGTACAAAATGCTTCTCTTTTTCTGAACCGAATGCTTTTACCCTTTTCTGACGGACCTCACTTGTGAGTCACTGGCGGTTCACCGATGCTGATTCATGGTCCGTTGGTCTGTTGCATCTGGTGGCTAGTGGGTTCTAGCTCAATTTGGCATTGGCACCGGCGATTCTCTGGTAGCCATTCTTCTTCAGCCAGTAGGTATCTATAATTAGCTAGTGTTTCGCCGGTGTCTTCCGGTGGAGCGCCGGTCCTCATCTCAACTTTTATGGTTTTTGCTTAATTTCATGCTTTCTTTACCCAAGTTAAATACCTGTGAAGATCAATGATAAAGAGCATAAAATCCACCTAAAAGACTTGAAAACCAAATAAAAACTCATGTCTAAGAGCCTAATGAGTTGATAAAATACCAATTCATCAATCAAAACTACCGATTCAGCTGAGGATTATGCTAGATCGTACATTTGGGAGTTAGTTCGATTGTATGGAATTCCCTTGTCTATTATCTTAAATAGGGGTACCTAATTCACCTTTTAGTTTTGGAGATCATTTCAGAAGGGTCTTGGTACTCAGGTAAAGCTTAGCACAACTTTTCACCCACAGACAGATAGTCAGGTTGAGCGGACCATTCAAAATCTTGAGGATATGTTGAGAGCATGTGTGATTGATTCTAAGGGCAGTTGGAATGATTACTTGTCTCTCATTTTGTTCAATTACAATAACATCTATCACTCCAACATTCATATGGCTCCATTTGAGGCTCTTTATGGGCGAAGGTGTAGATCACTTATTGGATGGTTTGAGGTAGGTGAGGCTATGTTGATAGGGCAAAATTCAGTTCATGAGGCCATGGAGAAAGTTCAACTTATCAGAGAAAGGATGAAAATAGCTCAGAGTCATCAAAAATCTGATGCGGATGTTAGACAAAGAGAGCTTGAGTTTGAGGTTGATGATTAGGTATTTCTGAAGGTGTCACCCATGAAGGGGGTGATGAGGTTCGGAAAGAAAGGGAAGCTTAGTCCTCGATATGTTGGTCCTTATAGGATTCTGAGGCGAGTCAGCAAAGTGGCATATGAGTTGGAGCTACCAGTGGAGTTAGCTTTGGTACATCTAGTTTTCCATGTATATCTATTCAAGAAGTGTATTTGTGACCCATCCTTAGTAGTTTTGGTGGAGAGCGTAGGTATGAAAGATAACCTTACCTACGAGGAGGTTTTGATTGAGATCCTTGATCGTTAGGTCCGGATGTTGAGAAGCAAAGATGTAGCTTGTTGAGGGGGCTACGTGGGAAGCTGAAGCAAATATGATGGCTAGATACCCGCATCTTTTTCCTTTCGGTTAAGTTTTAACATGAGGTATCAGTTTCCTCCTTAGTACTCTATGCAGTTTCATATCAAGTTGATGTCTCTAAGTTCCTTTCATATCATAACATGTGTGTATGTTTCATGAATTCAGTTCAATCAAGTATGTCAGTCTAGAGTCAAACACTGTCAGTTTTCAGCTTTAGTTGTTCAGTTTTGGGATTGCAGTTCTTTCCTTAGCCCTTCAGTATACTTAATCGACATTCGAGGACAAATGTTCCTAAGGGGGAGATAATGTAACACCCCAAAGTTTTCTAAGACTAGATTCGTGAAGTTGAATATGTTCAATAGAGGAGGCTGTAATTTTCTCTCAGTACAACTAGTGGTACCAATCTTGGTTAGCTGGTATAGGTTGTAGGAAGACTCGTGGTAAGGTTCAGAGGCTCATTCACCAGATCACGAGTCCACATCACGAGTCATGGTTTAGTTGTACGACTCGTGGTTATGGAGTCGTAGCATGCTACTGGGTTACTAGCTGGTGGTCATACGAGTGATTGTACGACTTGTAGTAAGGGGACTATGAGTCATGGTAGGTATCCGTGGAAATAATCAAACAGTTGGAGAAATTGGAATGGCTAGCCATAGGAGGAAACCACGAGTCATAGGTTAATGGTATGACTCGTGGTACGAGTCGTGATGACTGGTAGTGGGTATTTTCCAGATGAATCATTACTCCTAAATTCCTAATGACGTCGTTTTAAGACCTGAAAGGAGTGTTTTAAGAGGGTTTAGTCTATTCTAAGTTATTAGAATCCCATACATACAAGATATTGAGATTCCCCTTCAAGATCAAGCTAGAATTCTCCCTAAATTCTTCCCCAATTCTCTTGGACTTTCAAGGCTAGATTGGAAATCAATTTACATAGGTATGTAGGGCTATGAATGGGAGTTTCCTTCCACCCTCATGCCCAAATTTCTCCTCATGTTCATGAATTCAAGTTCTTAATCAAGTGTATTGATTTCTAGGGTTCTAACCTAATTTTGTGAAATTATTTATGATATTTTTATGGGCCTAATCCCATCATGTTCTAAAGTATGTTTTAGAGTTTAATGGGAAGATTTTATCATCAATTTGATTATAAATTCATTATTTCAAGTTATTAGAAATTATTCCCTATTATGCAAGTTTTATGAAAAGTCAAGCTTATGATTCATGATTTCAAGTATGATGAGAGATCTAGCATGAATGAATCTTTATGAAATTTTCACTTATGAGTCCATGATTTTAACTCATAAAGTCTATTTTAAGTGTGCATGATTTTATGATTTAGGCAAGTCTATGCAAGTAAATATGCTTATTATGATTTTAGCCAAGGCTAATAAATATTAGTTTGGAGTCAAGACTCCCAATGTTCAGCAAGCTATGTTTTGAGATTATGGTTATATGAGAAATTTACATATTTTGGGAGTAGTGTCTAGCATCGAGCAGGCTAGGGGTTCCGAGGTTCCCCGATCTCATAAACTATGCGCCAACATAGGTGTGTATATATATATAGATCCCCTGCCCGAAGGCACATTGTGATATCACACCTTAT
>JACEIK010000839.1:340100-351842 GCA_018107945.1 Datura stramonium
CGCGCGTTTTCCTCGGAAAAAAAAAGAGAGCAAACTATTACAAGTTAAAATATTTAATCAAATATTGTAAATAGTTTTGTACCATTAATCAAACAATGCTAGATGTCATGGAAGTTAATCAATGATGAAAACTTGTTTCCTTTTGCAAGTGTGAGATGGATAGGCAAGATTATATTCACCTTCAGTTTTCTGCCAAGAAGAATGACCAAGGTGTAGAACTAACACAATGCCAATTCAAAATTTGACCCATGAAGCCTAGTCAAGCTGACTAAGTATACGTAGTATAGGGGATTAAAGATTTGACAATATCAGACTTAATATAGAAACTTAATACACTCAGTAATTTAGATGATCATGCAGCTGTAGATTAAAACTATTTTTTCTTGGTTTTATGCATTAGGTTGAAAATGACACTAAGTTCAGTGCAAAATCATTTAAATTAACATTACATACTATTCTGTTCAATTTTCTGTGGCGGAATTTGGAGTGCTGAGGTCAAACTACTTAATTTCTGGTGTAAATTAGATTATTCAAGTTTCTTGAAATAAAATTTACGTATTTGGAGATTATATAAAAGGTCGTATAAGTCATAATAATTAAATAATTCAAAACAATCAAATATAATATTGAAAATATTGTGGTCAAAGGAGAACCTGTTTGACTCTCTACATAGTAATAGTGACACATAAAATGGAACAAAGATATTATTTAATTTGATTAACAAACATATTAAGGGGGAAAGTCTTATGACCTCAAGGAAACTAAGTCTCCTTCGGAAACTTGGTTTGATTGGGTGGAGGTGGCGAAATCGTCAATCAGGAGAATGGTGTTGAGCAGGGGAGCGTTGTTGTGGCTTTGCAATAGACTTAAGGAAGCTTCTGTTAATATAGGGAAGAACTTCAAATCCTGGAGGTGCAGGTATGTATAGACTTATATTTGTTGCTCCCAAAAGTTCAATAAATATGGTGGGTTCATCTCAATGATCACAGTGAAGAGGCAGAATAGAACAATGATTATACTTCCAGAAAATGCATTCAATGAGGAATGGGATAGTCTGGCAGATAAAGTGGAGACTTTTATTAACAGAAAGAAAGAGAGTGTTGAAGCATTAATTACAACAGGGGAGACCTCAACAAATACATTTAAGGGGAAGGAAAATTACAAAGAGGCATTCCACAAAAGTTAATGGACCCAGAAGGAACCAGAGAGTCTGAGTAAAGAGCAGCTCTTGATGCAGTCACAGCGAGTGGGAGAAAATGACCTCCTTCATCGATGTCTTGTTGGTAGATTCTGTGATGGAGAAGAGGCACCAACGCGAAATGAAGTCAGGAGTTGGGTGCAACAGATCTGGAAGGGAGCTCCTAACACTCAGGTGTACGATATGAACGGGTTCTACTTCCTTTTTGAATTCCAAACTAGGAAGATTGCAGAGCATATTCTCATTGGGGAATGGAGACGTCAGGGGATCAGTTTTAAAAATAGACTGGCGGTCGCCAATTAAAGGGGCTTTCCATGACCATACTTCCTTCGATTGATTCTGGATAAGGGTGCTAGGGCTACCACTACACTTATGGAACAAGGAGGTCATGAAGAAGATCGGGGATGACTGTGGCGGTTGTCTGGAAAACGAGGAAGAAACAGAATTTAAGAACCATCTGAGATGGGCGAGGATCAGAGTTCGCGGCCCGAGAGTGAATATCCCTTCAAAGATTGAGATCGCAGATTTAGATTTAATCTATTCTCTTCCTATTTGGTGTGAAACTCCGGTGACTTACAGATCGGTGCAAAGGTTGCACCCTCCTTTCGAGGTGACAGCCATGAGATAGCAAGTAAAGCAGAGGACAGCTGTACTTCTGCAGACCATAGAGCTATCCATCGTAACAGGGGTAAAAGAAAAAAGGAAGAGAGGGTCACACAGACTGATACTTACAAGGAAAGGGAAATTGGATCTGAAGGGAAGCACATGGACAGAGGGGAAAGGGCCCACCTGGATCAGGCTATTTTAAGGGACAATCAGAGTGGGCCTCTTGAACTTTTAGAGAAAGAGGCTCTTTCATTTATAGACCTAATGGGCCCCTTCTTTAAAAAAGCCCATTAGTTTCACAAAACCTTTCTGTCAATCAAAAAGCCTTATGCTGGAGAATTATTTTGAACACTCTATTTTGGGTGGTGATCTAGACTTCTGCATGAGAATGGCAGGAAGCCCCAAAAACTCTCAAAACTCTTCTGAAGGCAATTTGCAGATCGAAAATTATATGGAGAAAAGGGACAGCGCCAGTGACAACACCATAAGAAATGACATGGTGGAGGCAGCAGAAGATATGGATTCTAGAGAGAATCAGTTGACTATCTTTTATGAGCCCAGACCACTGGCAGTAGATGACAACATTACGGAGGAAGACCTCGAATCACAAGCCACACTGAGGTTCCATACCAAGCTGATCAAATTGAGTCAATTGTTCGGGGTGTGTACAAGGGGATACGAAAAAGAGTTCTATTCGTTGATTATGAAGCTGGAGAGAAGCAGTCCGGGGGAGGGACAGAACAGCAGGGACAAAACAGAAAATGCCAACAAGAGCAATACTCCAAAGGAACTGAGGAACCTTATATTCAATATGAAATTCAAAGATGGTGAACCAAGGATTAGAGGGAGAAGCCTTTCCATCATGGAACAATGAGGGTAAAGATAGTGTCTTGGAATGTTCGGGGTTTAAACAACGAGGGGAAAAGGGATTTAGTTAGAAACCTTATTAATCAATGGGAGCCAAATACTTATATTTTACTGGAAACCAAGCTGGACGGAAATGTTAGTAACCAAATACAATATTTGGAATAACAGATGGGTGGGAGAGGTACACTTAGAGGTTGTGGGAGCTAGTGGAGGGATCCAAATTATGCGGGATAACAGGATTTGGGAAGGGAAGTTGGCAGAGATTGGGCAGCAATGCATTTCCTGTAAATTATCCAGTCAAATCCAAGATTTCACTTGGTTTTTGACCGTTGCTTATGCTAAATGTAAGAGACTGGATAGGCGAGAGCTTTGATGTGAGTTGGGAGCAATGAGAAGTCTATGTGAAGGACCCTGGATAGTGGAAGGTGACTTCAATGTTGTTAGATATCCTTCAGAAAGAACAAATTGTGCAAGAATTAATGGAGCTATGTCTGAATTCTCAGAATGTATTGAGGATTTGAAACTTATAGATCCTCCTTTATTTGGAGGATCTTATACTTGGAAAAGAGGGGAGAATCATCTAACTGCCTCCAGAATTGACAGAATTAGGTACTCTTCTCAATGGGAGGAGTTGTTTACCTTTATTAAACAGTCCACATTACCTAAATTGTGATCTGATCACAACCCAATCCTTCTGACATGTGGAGATTTGAGTTTCAAGAAAAACTTACATCAAATTTGAGAATTGGTGGATGGGAGTTGAAGGCTTCAAGGAGAAGGTGAAACTATGGTGGCAGTCTTTTGCCATGTTAAGGGCTCCAAGTTTTGTGTTAGCTGAGAAGTTGAAACTTTTGAAAGGTAAGTTGAAGGAAGGGGGCAAGAACAACAAGAACAACTGGAAGGAACAGAAGGAAGAAATTTTCGGCCAATTGACCGAGTGGGATATTATTCAAGAACAAAGAAGTCTGACAGATGATGAACTAATACATAAGACAAATTTGGCAGTCTCCTTTGAACAATTGGCCAGAAATGAAGAAATGGGTTGGAGACAAAGATCTAGAATACAGTGGTTGAAACATGGGGACAAGAACACCAAATTCTTCCATAGGGCAGCTACTATTCACTAAGATTCAACTGCATAGAATCTCTTAAGGTAGATGGAAGCAATACCACTGATCCTAGTATAATCAAAGCTTTTATCAAAAGTTATACAGGGAAACAGAGGAATGGAGACCAGAACTACAACTACGGGGGTTTTCATGCATCAAGTTGGAGGAACGGATAGAATTACAGAGACCTTTTGATGAGGAAGAGATTTTGGGCAGCATCAAGCTATGTGCTATGGAAAAAGCCCCTGGGCCTGATGGTTTCCCTATGTCATTCTACCTTTCATTTTGGGAGGTAATGAAAGAGGATATCATCAGGGTCTTCAAGGACTTCCATACCCACCAGAAGACAGAGAGAAGCTTCAATGCTACTTTTGTGGCACTTATCCCCAAGAAAGCAGGTGCATCTGACTTGAAACACTTTAGACCAATAAGTCTGACCACAGGAATTTATAAGGTTTTGGCAGAAAGGATAAAGAAGGTCATAGACAAGCTAGTCAACAAACATCATATGACATTCATAAAAGGGAGACAAATAATGGATGCTTCTCTTATTGCAAGTGAATATGTTGACTCTAGACTGAAAGGGAATGATCCTGGGGTAATGTGCAAGCTGGACATTGAAAAGGATTATGATCATGTAAACTGGAAGTATTTGTTGAACGCCTTGAAACAAATGGGTTTTCGAGATAGGTGGATAGGGTGGATCAATTTCTGCATCAGCACTGTCAGGTTTTCTATACTTGTAAACAGTGAACCAATGGGTTTCTTCCCATCAGAAAGGGGAATTAGACGGGGAGATCCTTTATCACCCTTTCTGTTTATTCTGGCAATGAAAGGTTTTGACAGTTTGACGAGGATAGCTATAGAAAACAGATGAATCAAAGGCTTCTAGATTAATGGAAATAATGGTGAATTTAAAGAAATTTGTCATTTATTATATGCACATGACACAGTCATCCTCTGTGAACCCCAGGAGAAGCAGATAAGATTCATCAAAACAATCTTAATCTTCTTTGAAGCTACCACAGGTCTTAAAGTGAATTGGGGAAAAAGCAATCTGTTTTCTATCAAGGTGGTGGCCAATATTCAGATTCTGGCAGATATCCTGGGTTGCAAAGTGGACAATATGCCTGCTGTTTATTTGGCATGCCATTGGCCAACAGGCACAAGGATGTGGAGATATGGAACAACATAGTGGAAAAGACAGAAAAGAGACTAGCCAGATGGAAGACACAACATTTATCTCTGGGGGGAAGACACATATTAATTAACTCAGTCCTAGATGCTCTTCCTACATATGTAATGTCCCTATTCCCATTACCATCAAAAGGTGTTGAAGAAACTAGACAAGCTTAGAGAAATTTTCTTTGGCATGGATGCAAAGAGCCAAAAGGATATAACCTAGTCAAATATAACTATGAGGAACAAAGATAGAGGAGGCCTGGGTATTAGAGATTTGAGGAAGCATAACAATAGCATGAAGTGGTTGTGGAGATATAATAAGGAGGGGCAAGCACTTCGGAAGGAAATGATCAAATGCAAATATGGAGAAAATGGAAATTGGTGCAGCAATGTCAGCACTGACACTTATGGAGTTGGGGTATGTGTTAAGAAATGGATCCTGGCCCTAACTCAACTCCAAAAGCTAGCTTATGAGGGGAAGATTGCCCAAGTCCATATAAGGAGACCACCCATCTCATTAACCACCGATATGAGACTTTTTCATTCTTGAACACCCCACTTCACGCCCAGGACTGGACATCTGGTGCGTGGGCAATTTTAATTTGGGAGCCCAATATCGGGTGAGATGGGTCCTGCTCTGATACCATGTTAAGAAATGGATCTTGGACCTAACTCAACCCCAAAAGCTAGCTTATGAGGGGAGGATTGCCCAAGTCTATATAAGAAACCACACGTCTCATTAACCACCAATGTGGGACTTTTTCATTCTTGAACAGTATGGAGAGCTATAAGAAATTTGTGGCCAATTCTAGAGGCCAATATGCATATAAAGGTGGGAGATGGTAAGAGTACCAAATTCTGGAGGGATATTTGGATTAATTAGAGGCCTCTGAAGGACTCTTATCCAGATTTGTTCCTATTATGTAACAATGCTGAGGCTTGGGTCAGTGAATGTTGGACAGCTCAAGGATGGGACCTACCCTTTAGAAGATTTTTGAATGATCGAGAAGTGGAGAGAGTAGCCAAACTATTAGAAGAAATTGGAGTTTTTCCAGGTACCAACTGAACCAAATTCTGTGAGATGGTCACACAGTGAGGATGGCATCTTCACTGTTGGCCCTTATGGAGAAAGGTGTGGAGAAATTCAGCACCAACCAAAATCAAATGTTTTACATGGTTAGTTGTTAGAAGAGCATGCCTGACACATGAAGTTCTAAAGAAGAAAGGAATGACCATAGTTTCTTGGTGCTCACTTTGTGGGAAGACAGAAGAGACCAACAATCATCTATTTTTGCATTGCAGCTTCACAGCTCAAATCTGGGCCATATTCCTCAACATTTCAGATACTAAATGGACTATACCTGAACACACTGCAGACTTGTTAAGTTGCTGGATTAGGAAAGGGGGCAGTAAGAGACAAGAGACTTGGTGGAGTTTAATCCCACACTGCATATGGTGGACAGTCTGGATAAAAAGGAACAATAGAAATTTTGAAAATATATCCAATTCCATTCACAGGGTCAAGTGGAATTGTGTAGTATCTCTCTTTTTTTGGTGTAAAGAATTAGGCCTTAGAGGATTCAGAACAGTTTATAGAATTTCTAGGAGCTTTGTAGTTTTTCTTTTCAGTTTTAAAGGTCCCAGCATTTCCTTAATGCTGAAGAATACAACATTACCAATTTTTTTTTTAAAAAAAAAAAATCATATTTTAGGAAAGATTGGACCTTCAGAGGAGAAAGAATGAACAGCTATTAGCACGAAACAGAAATTGAATTGCCAGAGCTTTGTTTGTCATGTAATTTTTTGCTGGATTTACAATCAAAGTTATTGTTTAACACAATCCTCCCCTCAATCTTCCAAATCAGAACCAAGAGAATTGCAATGTAAAGAATCGTGTGACTATATGCTAAAAGGTAATCATCAAACTCACAGGTTTCAAGAAATCAACATGATCAACTTCCACAAAGCAAGGTGCACTGCCTGCAAATGCATAAGCTGTTGCATAAGCCAGCTCAAAAGCTCTCCGCATCAAGAATCCTCCAAAGATTCGACCATGGATGTTTCGCTGTTGTGGCTGGCAAATCAAAGAGTTCTGAAGACATGTATCTTTTATTAAAATGCTGTCTCTATCTGCTAAAGAAGGCATATCACAAAAGATTCGGCTCTCAGCCAACAATTCATTTAGCCTATTCACTTCGTCACCCTGAATTTCCTTCTTCTGTTCTCCTCTTTTTATCTTTCTAATTTTGCTTCTTTCTTCTGCTTCTTCCCAGAGAAGCTTTTCTTTTTCCGTTTCAGGAGAAATCTGATTAATTGGAGCTGATTTTCCGGTCTTAGAATCTCGGGCCACAAAAGTGAAGTTTGCAGTTAGAGCTAATGACTCCGATGTACTGGAAGCTTCTGCAAGAACATATTCTGTGTCAGAGGACCCAGCAACCACCAAATACGAAGGCTGAAGCATGAGCACATGAGATAGAAAGCTATGAAAACTCGGCCTTCAGTGAAAGCAGAAGTTTGCCCATAAAAATACTCTGAGAAACTTAGCTTTCCCAGGAATATCTTGTATCACAATCAAGTAAAGTTTTTATTAAATTTCCAGAAATCATAAAAAGCTGGAAGGTATGTATTCTGTTTTTGATTACTGCATTTTCCATTAAAATGTGGAATTGTGAAACAAACTACTTATTTATGAATACCACAGTGCTTTGAGAGTGAACGGCACAAAATAAGGACAAGCTATATGGTGTTTTAAGCGAAAAGCGAATCACACACTTCTTCAAAGTAAAGGACACGATTTATGGAAAATATATATGACTTTAGTACTTATAACAGCGAATTGCTATTGAACTAACTAATAGTTAGCTTCTAGTATATAATAATCAAAATACTAGTCCAACAAATTAAACATCAGTAAATGTAACTTCAACAAGGCCAGAGCAAGATAACATCAATCTCAAAATTGACTTTCACTCAGTTAATCAATTATAAAATGGAATTGTTGGCATCATTTAGGTTTAAATTTAATTTCTTTAATAATTCTACTAAGAGAGTAAAACTGAGAGGAGAAAAAAAAAGACAAGCCTAAAATCAGAATAAGCGGAAGAAGACTTACCCACTTACTAGGATTAAAAGAAAGAGTGATAGTATTAAGTGAAAGATGAAGAAAGAAGCAAATAAAAAAAAGTAAAAGAACAGTAGTAGTAGAAGAGGAGGCGTTAAAAACTCGTGAAATAGTAAAAAACAAGGACGATAAAGAGAACAGTGAAATGTACATGGAGTAGGCCTAGTACTTAAATAACACAAGGCTCTTTTCGCTTCCTTTTCTCTTTTACCTTTTCATCTTTTAGAGTGATACACAGAATTAACCATTGAGATCAATTTATGTCTCACTGCATGAGTTCTCACTTCTCCAATAACCCCTTGTATCATAACCCTCCATCACTAAGGGGATGAAGCAATGACTTTTAACAACAATGAGATATCAATTACAACAATAACCAAGAATGACACACAACATAGCATTTGTAACTTACAAGTAAAAAGGCATTTTCTTCCAAAGGAAAGCTTCCATAACAGGGAAGGTCAGTCATGTATGAATTGGTTTACAAAATTGATACTCCTAATGCAGTTCATCAAAATAGCTAAAAATGTAAAATAATTGCTGACAACCTGCCTAAACCAAAATAATTTACACTTCTTCTTCTTCTTTTATTTTGAATAAAGCTTAAAGACAATCACACTTATGCTGCACTTTTAAAAAGTCAGTACCCCTAGATGCACCAAAAATCCAGGATATAATTAATATGCAAGCACATGAACCAAATGAAACATATCAAAAAAAGGAACGAGCAAAATTGAACTTTATATAAAATAACTATAAAGCTCGGGGAAATAGTACTTTATCCTATATATGATATTTGCAACTGAAACTCATGCACCTCCAATATGGAGAAGATAGCCAGCCTGGTTCCAGCATGCCACTCCAGATCCTCTAGCTCGAGTGAATAGCCCCATGAAGGAATTCCAAGTAAATCAAGTTATACAACTGCTGTAGCCCTAGTGTCTTTAAACTCAAATTGTCGATTTGAAAGCGCAAACATTATCAAAATTTGATTTTGAATAGTATTCTGGAATCCTCTTGTCGAGGAGAATCTGTTGGTGATCATGGTTCGGGAATTCTGTCACATGGACCAGAGTTGACTTTTTGGGTCAACTATTTGACCACGAGTTTGACTTGCTCTAAAATTTAAAAGAATATTCATCTAGAGATTTTTGATCATTCTAAATCTGTTTTTGTTTAGTTTGAGGTGATCCAGAGACCCGAGAGCATAGTTTTGATTTATCAAAAATGGTGCTTGAGTTGTGAATTCAAGGTAAGTGAGACTTTAAGCTTTGCGTACTTGCTTTTCAAATCCGTTTTAAAAATGTGTTTTGTCTGCCTGGTCCATGTGTTGGGGACGAGCGTGTGCTTGGAAAAATTGGTGGTCTTTGAGGCTAACCGCATATACTTTATGTTCAAGGATACTAAAACTCTCTTTATAAAAATTGTTTTATAGAGTGATACGACTGTGAGCCATGATGTTGGGGCATTTTGTATGCTTCTTGACAGTATTGGGCATTGTACATGCTTCCTAATATATTTGACGCATTGTGTATGCTGTCGTAAACTCGGGGTGTTGATTAATTGCTTTGCCATTTATAACAAGCCCTTTGTGTAAATTGTATTGAGATATATAATATTATTGATAAATAATTGTTTGAACCTTGCTGGAAATTATATTATGATATAATTCTTATGCATAATATTTTTGTGCTT
The DNA here is from genome assembly GCA_018107945.1 of Datura stramonium. Classification (NCBI taxonomy): domain Eukaryota; kingdom Viridiplantae; phylum Streptophyta; class Magnoliopsida; order Solanales; family Solanaceae; genus Datura; species Datura stramonium. Next base: position 349,879 of record JACEIK010000839.1, read on the forward strand.
GTGATGCATTTGTATTTTCTATCACTTGTTCCAAGGGCATTTAAAGTGGCGGATCGAGGATCTTATTGGATTATATTTACGTATAACTCAATCCTTACCTGCATGTCCATGCAGATACTGTTGGTAACAACAAAGCTAGTTAGTGACGAGTGCGTTGGAATTGATCCCGTTGTTAAGGTGAGCCACTGCACTGTTCGTGGAGGTTTCTAAAAGAGTCTTTATCATTTATTTATCGATGGTTCCTTGTTGGATTTACACATATAAGTCTTTTGTAGTTCACTTATATGCTCCATAGTCTAGTGTGGATCTGTGGGATTTGGGCAAGAGTTTAAAATTAATAATTTGAGATTTTAATAGTTCTCAATTAATTATCATATTATTTGAATTCGTATTTAATTTATTAAGTGCTGTAAATTAATGGTTAAGATATGAAAAATTGGGTTTGCTTGTCCGGTGGTGTGTGCTAGGTGTCAATCACGTCTAAGGGGTAATTTGAGACGTGACAAAGTCAGCTTTGCTATAGAAAAACCTTTACCTACTACTAATGACTACATTGACGGTGCAAATACTGGAACTTCTGCTTGTCATCATGACAATAATGTGGTGCCTAAAGAGAGAACTTCGCAATCTCCCAGTGCACAACAAATGGATGCAACAGAGAACCATGATGAACCTCATGAGACAAGGAGTATAAAAGGGTCAGAAATGAGAATTGGAGACGTTACCATCAGGGATAACAGTGTTATTATCTGTGAGAAGTATAAAAAAAAGGGAAATATTATTAAGATGTGTATCTACATTATTACACTGAGGTCTGTAACTAATACTCGCCAGTGAAGGTCTTAGCAAAAATATTTGCAAGCTGATGATTTTACTTCACAAATTTTGTAATGATATCTCTTGAGAGTATCTTTTTGTGATAAAATGACAGTCAATTTCAATGTGCTTATTCCTCCCATGAAATACTGGATTTGACAAAATATAACTGTGGTTGGCTAATGGCAACAGTCCATCACAGAGATGGGCATTACAAGTTCTTACAGGCATAATCATATGGAACATATGGAAAGAAATATGTAAAAGTGATGCCAAGATGTCCTCTAACAAAATCATATTTCAAAAAAACAGCAGCTCATTATGATTGCTCACAAACTGTTTCCAAATATACCTCCTTTAATGCAATGGGAACGTTTCTACAAACTTTTGGAGATGGAAAAACCTGATTTCTCTTCTGTCACAGTTAATAGATGGATGTTCAAAAGACAACCCTGGACCTAGTGGAGGTGGTGGAATCATTAGGGAGGAAGGAGGGAAAACAATAGTTGCATATGCAATTCCTTGAGAAATGAGACTAAAAACATGGCTGAGAGGGCTCTTACAGGAATTGACTGTTCTACAGAAAAAGGATCAAAAAATTGGAAGTGGAAAGTGACCCAAAATTGTTGATTGACTGGATTTTGGATAAAGTTAATTCTCCATGGAACATATGGAATACAGTGATGGAGATTAGAAGCTAGTTGAATTTAATTGACAATTGGAAGGCACAACATTGTTTCAAGAGAAGGTAACAGAGTGGCAAATAGGTTATCAAACTGGGGACTGAAGTGCAAAAAGCTCACATGGATTATAGACTACCTGCAACTTCCCAATGAAGCAAAAGGAGAGTTAAACATGGATAGATTACAATTTCAATCTTTTACAATGAAGCATCTGGAGAATTCCTTTGCTTGGATAGAAACATGTATGTAATGTATCTTTTTGATGTTCCTTGATATTTATAATCATGTATTCTCAACATAGTTTGACATTTTGGGATAATATGTATAGAATGGAGCTTGTTCCATTCTGGGTAGGTGCAGGGAGTTTTATCTCCTTTGTCTTGTACTTTGTTGATATCAATATATTCTCATCCATACTCTAAGCAGAAGAGATGGATGCTTTAACCCAAAAACACACACACATAT
>JACEIK010000840.1:0-40840 GCA_018107945.1 Datura stramonium
CATGTGAATTCGTTTGGGAGAGTGAGTGAAATGGTGTGCACATATATACCCCGGACATGGATTTCCTTAAAGTTCATGTGATTAAAACAGGGGAATCTCTCCTGGTGTCGTGAGGGCACATGTTTGATGATAGAATACATTCGTGTCGGATATCTTGGTCAGCTAATATGCATGAGTTTGCCGATGTCGAGAGTCGATTCTTTGGCTAAAAAGTCTTGATTTATTAAGTGTCGTGTAATAATGATGCTATGCATGTCTTTCTTGATGATTTGCTTTGAACATAATCGGTATGACCGTAGTTTGGATTCGTGTCGGATATCTTGGTCAGCTAATATGCATGAGTTTGCCGACATCGTAGAGTCGATTCTTGTAAAGTAAAAAGTCTTGATTTATTAAGTGTCGTGTAATAATGATGCTATGCATGTCTTTCTTGATGATTTGCTTTGAACATAATTCCGTATGACCGTAGTTGACCGTCGAGCCTAAATAGCCAAGTGAAGGGATATCAATTGCATGAGTTGGGGGAGGGAATATTGTTCGAGGACGAACAAGATGTTAAGTGTGGGTAGGGAGATAAGGGTGGCCATTTATATGCCAACTCGATACTCAAATGTATAACTTTTGTCTTGTTTGTCTAATAAATTGTGTACATTCTCATGTAAATTGTAATGAAGCGTTGAATTATACTAACCAAATACGACAAGGTTGTTTTGTAGGAAAACATGCTTTTGTTGATGAAAATGACATGTTAGGAGAAATCAAGAAGGAACGGATTGAGCAAGGAAGCAAAGATGTGAGGCGAAGATGACAAGGGCTCCGCGATGGAGCGTGGCACGTCGCCATCGCGGAGGCGTTCTGCCTGGAATGGAATCGGGCAATCTAAAGAAGGTCCGCGATCAAAGCCGTGCCACGCTGGAAGTGAATTATTCGATGGTGCATTTCGTGAGAGGGTCCACCGCGATTGCACCGTGGCACGTTGGCTGTGCTCTCATGATGCACGCCGTGCCAATGTTGGTAGCAATTACCTGGGCGGACACCTGCAGGGCTCAGCACCGTGTCACTTGAGGCGTGCTCGCGATGTACTCCGTGACACGCTGTTTCCTGTTATTCCGGAAAATTTATCCTGGGGGTATAAAATAGAACACTTAGGACATTTTCAATAATTCTGACTTGGTGGAGCAAGAACGTGGGTTACAAAGTAAACATTGAGATGAAAATTCTAGGTTCTTCTCATCTCTTTCTTCTTCTTTTCAATTGCTTGTATGATTAACAATACCTCTGTTTTAGAATGATTAATCCACACAAATGAGTATAATTCTCCTTCTTTGGGCTTAAAGCAGAACTGCGTCAAATAAAATGCTGAATTGTCAGGTTTATTTTCTTTTCTTCCATGGTTGTTCTATTTAATTCTTGTCTTTACTACATTAATGTCTCGGCCAATGTTAATGTAACCAAAAGTCCTAAGCCACCCGAGAGGGCAAGAAATGGAAAGTTGTGAATTAATAGGATATGATCTGTTCTTTGTTTGGGAAAATTGGGAATTGTTTACCTTCGGGATAGAAATATACCAAGGTCGATTAGTCATGTGTGGAACCGGTTTCTTATTGCTAGAACTTGAATTCCTTCTTATCACGAAAATGTAGGTGGAAGGTTCATGATTCTTAAGTTGGGTTAAATACGCGAGTTTTAGTCCATAGGCAGTAGTTCCGACTAGCAACCGGGGGAAAAGATAAACCACGTAAATTAATAGTTCGTGTCTTCACATGTTCTTCGTAACCCCAGCATGCTCTTAACCATTGTTTAGATTCAATAGTATAATTAGCTTAGTGTAGTATAAAAATTATATTCTCAAAACAAACTATTTCTCATTACTCGTTGTCTTCATCGTATAGTTGCAGTAAATTAACGTTTGAAAGTTTTCACCCGTATTCCTATTCCCGTGGGTTCGACAATCCGGTTCTTCAAAAGAGCCACTTTATTACTTGTACGACTCCGTACAATTCTGCGGGCTCATCAATACCCTTAATCAAAATCGAAATTCTTCACCGGTAGTGAAAATGGGTGCAAAAATGCGTCATATCGGGTTCCAATGGGTCGCTACTTCCTCATTGCTTCCTGCTCAAACTTTAGACTCAGGTCTGCTACCACGACTAGTACCACGACTTCAAGTTACTTCAGTCCTAAGACTCATCGCTACCATCCATCGTCACCACCGCTCATTTTCTAGGAAGTTCTTCCCATGGGAGTACGCAATGACTCATCCTTTCCCGAGCAACAAGTCATCTTGTGACTCGTGCCACCCTCTTTTTGACCAGGACTATTCTCCCAACGACCCTTACAATGACCCGTTACATCGACTAATGGGTTATTCTATGCATTCTCACCACGAGCACCTCCAACGAGCCGCAGACCTACCAACGACCCGTACAACGAGTCGCTCTTATGGGCATATCTTAGATTTTCTGTTACTTCTCATTTAAAATTCTGAGTCTAGTCTTAGACACTTTCAAGGTATTACAATATCTCCTCTTTAGGAATATTCATCCTCAAATAAGGGTAAACATAATTCTGAAAAGCTTAGAAATGGAACTACCATGCCAAATAATGAACATTAAAGATGAAAACTGATGGAGGGATTAACTCGGACAACAAATACATGACTGAACTAAATTCGTGAATCACATGTACATACATTAAATGAAGGAAACTGGGGAACATGAACGGAACATGGAACCGAATAGAATACTCGAGAGGAAATGGATAGCTCAAGTTGGAACTGAGTCAAGGGAATAGATGCGGGTATTTATCCATCATATCCTCTGACCTCCCACGTAGCTCCCTCAACAAGCTCATTCCTCCATAAAACCTTGACTGAGGCTAGCTTTTTTGTTTCTAGCTTCCAACTCGACGATCAAGTATTACCACCGGAACCTCCTCATTGCTAAGGCTATCCTTCATAGCTTACACCCCCTATAGGAAACAAAGTTGAATCACCCATGAACTTTTAATAGTGACACATGGAACACCGAATGCACCGGGCCACTCTCGAGGGAAATTCTAACTTTTGAGCCACCTTACCTACATCACAATCTCGCATGGACCAACATAGTGGGGACTGAGTTTCCCTTTCTTCAACTCATCACTCCCTTCGGGAGATACTCTTAGAACACCCAATCATTAACTTCAAATTCAAGCTCCCTCCTCCTCCATCCGCATAGGACTTTTTGGCGACTCGAGCTATTTTCAACCTATCCCTTATGTTGAACTTCTCCATGGCCTTTTCATGTAGTGAATCTGGTCCCACCAATGCAAATTCACCGACTTCAAACAAACCAATAGGCGATCTGTATCTTCATCCATAGAGTGCCTCAAATTGGAGCCATCTTAATGCGAGAATGATAACTGTTGTTATATGCAAACTCAATGACAGGAAAATGATCATCCAACTACCCTTGAAATCAATCACACATGATCTAAACATATCCTCAAGTGTTTGAAATTGTCCACTCCACTATCCGTTTGCGAGTGAAATGTCAGGCTAAGATTGACTTGAGTACCAAGTCCCTTCTAAAAGGATTTCCAAACTAGGAGGTAAACTAGACTCTATCTCGATATGATGGACAAGGGCACTCCATGCAACCGAACTAACTCCCAACTGTACAATTTGGAATAATCCTTTGTTGAATCGATAGTTTTGACCGACATAAAATGAGATGCTTTAGTCAACCTATCTACAACCACCCTAATAGAGTCATATTTTCTAGGTATGAGGAAACCCTATAATAAAGTCCATATTAATTTACCCTGGCCCAAATAGGGATACCAATTTCCAAGCACACCTCTCGATCTCTAATGCTCAACCCTCACCTGTTGGCAATTTGGAAACTTAGCCACAAACACTGCTATGTCCCGCTTCATGCCATTCAACCAATAGACTTCCCGTAGGTCATGGTACATCATAGTGGCACCTGTATGTATAGAATACCGAACCATGAGCTGCAACATCTGATATCTTAAATCATCAACACCAAATACAGCACGCACCCCGATATCAAGCACACCATCTGCCCCTTTGAAGAAGACTTCCACCTTCTGATTCTCAACAACTTCCTTCAACTTTACTAAAATAGGTTATTCGTCTTGTCTAGCTTTGACCTCGGTCACCAAGGAAGACTTCACCTGCTTCTATCATTGAGCACTCCATCCGCTTTAGCCACAAAGATCCACTGCTGCAAGCCATGCACATCCTTACTAACTTTACTTTCCTAATCCACATGGGCCACACTCTCCATAGACAACCTACTAAGAGCATCTTCAACCACATTGGCCTTACCCGGATGATAAAGGAAACTCATATCATAATCTTTAAGAAGATCCAACCATCTCCTTTGACGTAGGTTTAGTTCCTTCTGGGTAAACACATATTGTAGGATTTTGTAAGCTCTGTAAACACATCCATATGGACCTCCTTACAAATAGTGTCTCCAAATCTTCAACGCAAATACTACCGCCGCCTAATTCGAGATCGTGAGCCGGATAGGTCTTTTCATGACTTTCGTACGTGGAAGCATATAACTTACCATATGCATTAGCACACAACTATCAATCCGAAGTTTCACAATATATCACAAACCCATCAAGCATTCTTTAAGTAGGCCAAAGATCGTGCCGGTGCGCAGAATGAGTCTCAACCCGGAAGCTCTTTCTCACAATCCTCCGACCATTGAAATTTCACTTTCTTCTAGGTCAACTTAGCCGCGGCATCAACATATGAAAACTTTAACAAATCTCCGATAATAACTACCTAAACCTAAGAAACTCTTAATATCCAAGGACTAACTGGGTCTAGGGAAATACTTCTCACCACTTTTATCTTTTGGAGAGTCCACCTACACACCCTCACTTGGATACCACATGACCTACAAAAATGCCGCTATAAGTCTAAATAAACTGCACTTGCCGAACTTAGCATATAATTATAGATCCTTAAGAACTGCAGCACCACCCTCAAATGGGCGACATGCTCCTCCTCTCTCCTAGAGTATATGAGAATATCATCTATGAACATAATCACGAACATATCCAAATATTTCTTGAACACATCAAAGTTTGTCAAATTCATAAAAGCAAGTAGGGAGTATCTATTAGTCCAAAATATATAACTACAAACTCATAGTGACCATACTGGTCCCTAAGGTCAGTTTCAAGATGTCACTCTTTCGAACTCGAAAGCCGATGGTATCTCGGATCCGAGGTCTAGTCTTTTGAGAATCTACTTGGCCTCGGAGCCGGTCAAACAAATCATCAATCCTAGGGAGGGGATACTGTTCCTGAAGATGACTTTGTTCAATTGAAGATAATCAACACACATCTCGAAGAGACCATCTTTTCTTCGAACAAAGAGAACTAGTGTACGTATGGGAGTTGCTAGTGCCGATGAAACCTTGTTCAAAAGATCCTAACCGCTCCTTCAACTCCTTTAGCTCACTGGGTGACATTATGTAAGGAGGAATAGATATAGGCGTATATCGAAAAGAAGGTCAATACTAAATTCTCATCTCCCGCTTCGGAGGAACACTCGGTAAATCATCCGAAAATACTTTCTGGGTACTCACGCACTACAGAAACTAACTGATATTCGAGGTTTTGGATGGGGTTAACTCTAACTGACAGGCATGCAACCTTTAGGAAATGATCTTTCCGTCTTGGGTTAGGAAATGAGGTGACCAAGGTGCATAACCGACCACCTCTTCCGCTCTAGGATTAGCTCAACTTAAAATTGGAACTCTAATGCGTGAAGTTCTAAATTTACGGAGGCATAACATGCATGAAGCCAATCCATACCAAAGATAACATCAAAATCATTGGCTAGCTCTACTAAATCTCAAGTATGGTGACCTTCTCAAGGACTGTGATAAACAGAATTTCGTATACCCACCGAGCTATGACCGAATCATCGATTTGAGTAGAGATTGAGAAGGGTTCTCATAGGATTTTAGGAGTGACTCCAAAACATCTCGCGACATAGGGTGTCACAAAATATATAATAGCCCTCGATCTAACAATGGATATACATTAAAGTGTACTCAAGCCATAATATAATTTCCAGAGGGACTACATCTATTGAAGTCTACGGAAAACATGCACATTAGCCTCTAATGGTAACTGTAACATCATTCAAGAAGTTCACGGCCAAATAAATAACGACATCATTGATCCCCATTTAGAAAACTTGTTTAGCCATGAACACTCGCCCATGAATTGGCGAAGAGTCATCAATCCATCAATCATGAAACTTATGCATACTTGTAAAACATGTAGAAACTTGACATTTCATAAATCCATGATAAGTACTTAAGAGAATTCAAATCATAAAACATAAATCATAATTGGGCTGACAATATCAATAATATAATGAAATCACAATCTTATCTTTTCATAAACATTAATAATTGGGCATAATTTTAATTTTTAAATTATTGTAATATATCATTATAAATTTATATTCAAAATAATATAAAATCTTCCCATAGATCATAAAACATGATTTAATAGATTGAAGGAATTTACCCATAGATAAATCATTGAGAATTTTACAAGAATTGGAATAAACCTCATAGATCATGAAACTTAAATTCTAGAATTGAAATCCATGGAATTGAGAAGAGTTTAGGGCCTGAGAGGGAAAGGATCTCTCATTCATAGCCTCACATACCTGGCTATTTCTTATCAACACTCCTCTGAAAGCCTCAAAGAAAATTGAAGAGGATTTGGAGAGATTCTTCAAACTTGATCTCCAAGGAAACTCTGCTGCATGAATGGGAATGGTGAGGCTAAGAGTAGGTTTAACACCCTTAAAACCCTACTAACTGAGCTCAAAATGAAGTAGTTTAGGACCATAGGACATAGGAATGATGAAATACCTTAATAAAAGCCTGGAAATCTTAAACCGCTAGTAAAACGAAGGAAAAATACCTGTTGTATCGGTTCCAACGGTTCGTTACTTTCCTTTGCTGCTTCCCTACTATTCTTCCGCCTGTGTCTGCTACCACAACTAGTACCACGAGCTGTTACCAGGTCCCAATGAATCGTCTCTACCATCTGTCGTCAACACTTCCATTTTCAATAAGTCCTTCCAACGGGAGCATCAAACGACGCCCTTGAGCAATGAGCCTTGGGTGACTCATGCCACCATTTTTTAACCGTGACCACCTCTTCCATGACTCCTTTACAGACTCGTGATATCAATAATAAATATTCTGAGACCCATTATCTTTAAGTCAATTCTGCAAATTCTCACCAGAGAATTAATGAGTCGTTAGACTCACCAACAACCCGTACACGAGTCGTTCGGTGAAGTAAATATCGATTTTATTATACTTCTCATTTTAAATTTCCGAGTCTAGTCTTGGGAACTTCTGGGGTATTACAATAAGTTATCTTGTCAATGGTTGTAAGAATTCTAGAGAAGGGAAATTTTTAGACCAATGACCAAATAAATGGTCCAAACGAGTCATGATCACCACCAACGACTTGTTGTGTGACCCGTTCCGGGCCACATATGTAGTTTTTAGACTTTTCCGTATAGGTTTGTAACTTTCAAGCTTTTAGTTCCTAAACTACATCATTTTGGGTGCATTTATATAGGGGAATTAAGGGAATTGATCGATATTTTCCCCTCATTCTCTTAAAAGCTATAGAAAATAATATGTAGAAAATCAACGGGGTCTTTTCTAAGCAAGTGCTAGGGCTTCTCTACCTCGTGAGGTTAGGTGTTTTTCTTAACGGTTCATTTATAGGTATATGGGGATTTTAGCAAGGGCATTTCTTCACCCAGCCCAACTATTTTCACCCTTCATCACTTTATTCCTATAGAAATCACGAGTAAGGGTTTCCAAAATATCCGATTTTCCTTGCATTTTAATAGTTTTCTCGCTCACTTGATTATTATTGCTATGTGGAACTCATGATTTGACTTCACTTTTACAATCATTTCTAGAAAATGTTAGCATGATTTTGTGTTGGAAACTCAGATAATTTAAAATCTATCGCAAGGTTATATCAACATGCTATTATCATTTGAGTATGTATTCTAGCATGAGTTCCTTAAGCAAAAGTTGATACCTTGAACTTGTGAATGTGCTCAGTATTTTTTAGTAACATTATTTAGCATTTATCAGTACCATCAAACTTTTCAATATCTTTTAGTTTATGATGTCCTTTGGACTCCTGGTACTTCCAAATAAGTAGTCCCGACCAGTCTTAGGACATTGCCTCAAGCTATCAGTTTTTTATAGATACCTATATTTTTAATGTGTCTTTAGTTAGGAGTAGTACTTAGCACTGAGTTGATTGGGGTTCAGCACTCCAGGCTCCCCCAAAACTATGTGCTTCGGAGGATTTTGACTCAATTGGCTTTACATTCAAGATCACACAAACTACCACCGTTACCCGGTAAGGTACGGTGTGCCCTATCGATGGGAAATAAACATTAAACTCGACATCTAGCTCGCATAGTTACATGTAACAAACACTCCCACAGCACAGTACGCTTAGTCTCGGATCTTAGAATATATTTATAATCTTCTTAGGCCGGCCACCAGCTTTTAGTTCTTCAAATTTAATTTATCTATACAATACAATAAAATGGTTCTTTAGTTGTACAAAAATGCCTTTTAGCACTACAGATATTGCCGCTAAAATATTTACCGACCTTTGAACTTTGGCAATTGATATTACCGTCGCTAAAGGCTTTAGTGGCCATTCAAAGGAAACGCCAGAAGGTATGTTTTATAGCCAAAAGTCACCTACTTAACAAAAATTGTGTAATGACAAATTATGATGGCTAATAAATACAATCTGAAAAATGGCTAGTTGTTCCCCTATTAGTGTCAATTATTTGTATTAAATTTAATTACATTTCCGTTAAAAGTCATATTATTTAACGACAATTCATTTGTGGAAATTGTAATAACTATAATAAATGTCATAATTTTCCCTTTTAGCATCCATTTTTATTTTCCAAAATTTGATTAAACTGTCACTAAAAGACACAAGGTCTAACAACAAATATTTAGCCGCTAATGCCAATGGCTACTATATTCTTTCAAAAAATGATCTAGTTTGCTAATAAATCTAATTAAAGCATTAATAAAAAGGGGCATTTTAGTGAAAACAAAGTTTTTTAAATGCTAAAAGAATATATCACTATTAATTCATAAAAATATAATATATTTCTTTAGATCTAGCAAATAAAAGAAAGTACTAATCTAAAATATCAAAGTAGCAATTTAAAAGACATATATTGTTTGAATTAAATAAATCAATGTCATAATATAATCAATCCTATTAAATAAAAATAATAGTCTTCAAATCATTTCCACAACTCTTCATCATATTGAAATCTTTCAAATGCTAAATTATCGGAAATAAGGTTGAAGGACCTAAATAATAATATAAATTGTGTCAATATATGAAGCCATATTTTTTTAAAACATTACAAGTCTTTAAGACCATGTAAATAATTTTTTATTTTCTAGATATGGCATATTTGTCTAAGTTATACAAGCTAAATTCTTCAAATATGTGCCTATTGAAAAGAACTAATAAACCAATATCCTTAGCGTTTCAGGAAAGCAATCACATCTAAGGTAGATGGATTCAACATACAAACAACCCAAAGTAATAGAAAATCATGCAAAAATGATAGGATCGTACAAATCAAGAAAGAATATTTAGACTTATTAAGTTTAACAATAATAAGATAGTTCACATGCATCTATGATTTGGTTTAGAAGAATTTCTTCTTGCCAGCAAAAGTATAGTACTTTTGGTTCATCTCGCTAAATACAACTTTGGGATAATTTTTGGTAATCATTTGGACTCACTTCTCAAAGAACTTATAGAAAATGTAACTAGGTAATAAATAACAAACATTTTGGGAAAGATAAGTGAGTGACCTATCCGTGGGCAAAAAGTATACCAAAGAATACAGGAAAATCTCAGAAAGCACCCTGAGAGTCATTGAGAGAGGTATCAAAATCCATAATGACCGTGATTTGCTACATTTTTAAATATAAAACAAAAGAATAGAGAGAAAACTTAGACTATGCACTTCAAGATTTGAGTTAGATTTCCCACTATAAGCTAGACTACCGGATAGTAAATAAATACTTATATCTATTCTTGAACAAGTAAGCCACATTTATCGGTAGGATTACATCGATATATCCAATATGTAAGTTTCATTTATGAATCTGAACACTAGACTAGCTAATTATCTCGTTTTAGCTAAAACAATAAGTCAAGATAAATAAATGAATTCATCAAATGATGAACATACTACGGTAGATGTTATCAAACAAAACTAGGAAAAATCAATATTTGAGGCAAAAACTCCAAAGGAACTGTATATTGAATAATAGGAGCTACATATTGACACAAAATGGATATGGTATAGTTGAATTGCTACACAAATAGCAGTTAATAATAAAAATAAGAGGGACACTTTAATAAGTAGCAACTTTATACTATAGTGGCGAAAGATAAGTATGAGTAGTACCATGAGTAGGTGGATCTCCAAACAATTCTCGCAACTCATTGCCATATTGAAATTTTCCACATACAATTTTTCGAACATTAGACGGATGACCTGATAGAAGAAAAGGAGGAATATCATTTTGGATGAAATCCAATGTAAAAAATAAAACTACACGTATATCCAATGCATTGTGAAATTCGTAGACTAAAAACGTAACTAACTCTTCATATTCTATTTTTTTTTTGAAAGTCCTCTTTATAAATAGGACTTCGAAAGATTTTTAACCTATATAGAAAGAACACCCAACATCATACATATCTAAAATATTGTTGATTAAAAGCTCCAACAACATCAACGAAGAGGGGTGAGATTCTGTCCAGTACTTACTTGAACTTATGGCAACTCATCTAATTCTGAAAAGTAAAGAGTACGTGTAACATCTTTACCTACATAGATAAAGTTTGTTCCTATTCAAACCAATGTAGTCAGACGACCAAGCTGCTATCAGAGTTGTCGAAAAAAATATTATGGAATATAGTGGGAGTATTTTGCTCTTTGTTACTAGCAGCCTTGAGGCCCTTTTTTACGAATTCAAGTAATCAATGAGGAATGTGAAGTTCATGAGATTATCTAGTAAAAAATAAAATCAAAAGAATTGCAATTATATGTTCTTCATCCTTATTAACTGAAACAATAGGACAAGTTTAATAGCTATTTTAGTCACTACGAAAGAGGATAAAACCCACGCTTTTATCATTCTTCTTAAGTAGACATTTGGTCAATAACACATCTTGAAATTCATGAATTTAGTTACACTGGAATTTAAACTACCTATTCATACTTTTATGTTTGCTGAATATTAATGCCAAGAGAATCTTATCGAATCCTCTTTGGAAATAGTGCAATTTAAGTGATCTACTGAATTTATAGGAATATTTCTGTGACAATTAGGCATAGGATTAACTTTTTTTACCAAATAAATAAGAAAATCTTACAAACCACAAGCATATAAAAATTCTTATCTCAATTAGTTAATATGAAATTTTAACACGTAGCTCTCTTCCCCTGATCTTCTTTTACTTCCTTTGTTTCATTAACCCGGTCCTCTTTGATTGCATTTCTACCCGCATCTTCATCACATTATTGATCTAGTGCATCTACATATGAGACTATGGTCTGTCAGAAACAGACTATATAGTGGAATTAAATAATTTGTTCAAGTTTAACTACTCACAATCACTTTAGTAACTACCTTTTAATTCTTAGCTTCATTTTGTTGTTTCCAGATCATATGTAGAGAGCATGATAAAAAAATTTAATATATGAAGCAAAAAAAAGTAATGGAAGTACTTCTTGGTATCTTACTACTCATAAACTTCATCATCAGTCATCAGTTTTACAATTAATTAACATGCCACTATGAGTGCAAGTTATCATCTTTTCTTCTAAAGTTAGCATGCAATTCCTTTCAATTTTACTGCAAAATTTTACCAAACAAATATAATATCTCGTGGAAATATTATTTGGAAAATATACATCGTATATTTAATTACAACTCGTATCTAGAAATTCGTATTCTTCTGACTTTTGAACATTTATTGCAATCGTTGCTCGATCACATATTTTCTTCCTAGCACTTCTACTACGGTCCTGATAGAATATAATTGACACGTGGGCATTAAAATTAATAGACAAATCCTCCATTTGAAAACTGAAAAGAAAAAGTGATTCATTGAAGTAAAATTATTTGGAAGATATTATGCAATATATTTTTTTGTCCAGGAATACAACATATTATTATAACTTAAGTAACAAAAGTACAAGGAACTATCATGAATGGGAGAATATTAATCGTGAAATACTTCCAAAATTTCAACAAGAGTCACAAATATCTGATCATGTCAAGTGATTTTGTGATGAGAATAAACATAATTTAAAGTAGAACTCCTAATGCAAATGTAGTATCTGCTCGCGACCCGAGCATAGACCCGGATCGTAGACACGGGACAAGGGACCCCGAGAGACCCCAAGTCGACCCATTGCATAACCATACTACTAACTCATTCGATAAACTGAAGAAATCATAATTATAACTCAGTGGAAGTCTCATACAACGGCACATCGAATAATATCAACAAGCTATACATACATAAGCTCAAAGCCTCTAGTTCTGACGGTGCTGATGGGAAAAACCTACAACTAACTAAACAATATGAAAACTGAATCATATGAAGTGGAAAGTCTAGTCCCCGAAAGATGAGGACTCACCAATCACGTAGGTGCTAACTCTGGTAAGGGACTATGAGTTAATAACTTGAGAATGTATCTAGCATCATGAAATGATGCAAGACAAAGTATGCGGTCAAGACGTGGAATGTACCGAGTATGCAAGCTAAATTAAATCGCTTAAGTAAAGTAAAATATTTAAAACATTCATACAATATTATATGCTTTCAAGTATAAGTAGACGGGCTAGATGCATTCATTTTGAAATCGAAATCTTATCATGACATGATCATGCTTAACTTTACTACATCATGAATGACTTGAATGGCTCAAAGTCAACATAACCTTTATATGAAAAGATGAACAATGAGTCAAATCTACTTTAGAACATGCATGCATAAGGTAAAACATCACATAGAAATACAAACTGGAAGATATAGACAGGGAGACTCGTCACTTTAATCGACATACCATGATAGAGCTTACTGGTCCCAACTATCACACTCAAGTGGGTGGGATCCATCCATAACCTTGCTGCATGGCGACGATACCATGATATCGATATTATGCTTAAGCGCTAGTTGTGCCGGGATTTCTCACAAGGAGGTCCTACTACATTATGATAGTATCAACCTGGCGCTGGCGCGTAATTCTGGGGCATAGGGCGATGGACCATTAACCTCGCCGTTGCTGTAGACTTTTCTCCCAAAACATGTAATGCTCTACATTGTATATAACGAAGCTCAACATCGCTCCAAAGGAGAAGCTCAATATGAAATCCCGTATAACTCAACATTGTATGAAACGAAGCTCAACATTGTCTATTGACAAAGCTCGATAACGATATACATCTCAAATAATACATTCATGCCTATGAGAAGCTTTATTTCAAAACATACAACAAACTAGAATTTATGAAAAAAATTGAAGAACTATACTTTAAACAATGTGGTAAGCTTATGTCGGAAAAATCATCACTTTAAATCAACATGTGGGCATTGCCCAAAGCTTTACCATGCTAGGATCTACTTATTTACTTTTGAAAAAAACTTCATAATCATGGGTATCTTAGAAACATCTTTTAACTACAAATCTCAACATAATCATGCATTCATCATCATTCACTACTTTTATGAACTTCTCATCTATGGGAATTTTAGATTCAAGATTTTTGAAAATAATTTTTGTATTGAAACAATTTAGAATCTGCCCAAGCTAAGGCAAATTCATCAATATAAATGTACCCAATCATACCCATGTATCGAAATTGGAGAATTATACAATTAAAGCCCATACTTGATCATAGGCATTTCATCATATTTTTATAGAACAAGGGTGTGGAAGGAATCACCACTCATAACCTTACATACTGGAATGGGTGGGAATTCTAACACCCTCTAATTGCCCAACCTAAGATCCAAATGGAACCTTGAAATTTGGCCTTGAATCACCTCTTCAATCCTTCAAACATGAATGCATGGAAAGAATAATCTCGAGTAGGCTTTTCCCTCTCAAACCCCTGAAAATGAGCCTTAAACGATGTAGTGTAGGGCCTTAGACTGGAAATGACAGAATTCCCTTACCGACCTCGGGCTGAAAACTCATCAATCGGGCCAAACAATGGTGAACCAATGGGTCATTGGAGGATATCATGACTCCGTGGTATCAACTAAAGGCTGCAATCGTCCCATCCATATCTCTAATTCAAAGCACGGACGAATAGACGAGTTGTTCTAGGGATCCAACGGGTCATTGAAGTAGCCGTTGTTTTTCCTCTTCGAAAATCTAAACTCCTTCACAATGAGCTTAAATCACTCATAGATTCCTACAACGGGGTTGTGGTTTCCATCTATCGTCTCCACCAAAAAAATCCACTATCTTACTACGACCTGCATAACGGGCAGTCCTTCCTCATAACAGTCGCTAGACGCCATTCCAATGACAGCCACACAAACCTTTTGTGGTTACATACCACGAGTCGTTGTACCTCGCTCTACAACTTTTTCCAAACTGTCAGCTTTGCATTTAAGCTTCGGCCTACTCCTAGGCACTTCCAGGGTATTACAATATCTCCTTTAGGAACATTCATCCTTGAAAATTGTGGTTTAAAATAAATAAAAAAACCTCAATTATCAATTCAATTTCAATCTATCAAACAACAATTAAAATAATAAAGGAATAAAAATAAAAAAATTAAAAAAATTAAAAAAATTAAAAAAATTAAAAAAATTAAAAAAATTAAAAAAATTAAAAAAATTAAAACATGAAGAATAAATAGAGTCTAAGTGCAAAACTCATACATCAAGCGTAACCAAGCCAAGAGAGAACAAATGTGGGTATCTAGCCATCATATCCTAGCTTGGCTTCCCACTAGCTCCTTCAATATGTTGATTTCTCAACAATACCTTAACTAAAGTTACTTCCTTGTTCCCTAGCTTCCGAACTCGACGATCTAAGATTTAAACGGGAATTTCTTCATAACAAAGGCTGTCTTTAACACTAATATTGTCCAATGTAACTACTAATGTTGATCACCCAAACACTTTATCAAAAGTTACACGTGAAAACACGGCACTAATCAAGATAACCTCGATGGAAAGTCCAACTCATACGCCACCTACCAACTCTCTCACAACGTAAGGGACCAACATAGCGGGGATGAGTTTCCTTTCTTTCCGAACTGCATTACTCCCCTGTGGGAGATACCTTTAGAAATACCCAATCGTCCAACTCCAACCTAAATCTCTTCTCCTCACATCAGCATGTGATTTCTGATGACTCTAAGCGATCTTCACTCCTTTCCCTTATCAATTGAACCTTTATCGTAGCCTCGTGAACCGAATCATGCCCTATCATAGCCGCCTTACCAATCTCAAACTATCCGATGGGAGATATACACCTCCGCCCCATAAAGAGCCCCCGAACGGATGCTTTCTTGATACCGGAGTGATAACCGTTATTATAAGCTAACTTGATTAAGGGTAAAATGATCATCCCAACTACCCTAAAATCTATACAAATGCCCTCAACATGTCCTCAAGAGTCTGATTATTCGCTGCTTGGCCATCCGTTTGCTTATGGAATACTGTGCTAGCTTATTCCCGGGAGTCCCAAGCCAGTTTTGGAAAGACCGCTAAACCGAGGTAACCGAGTACCTCGGTTCAAATAACATACAAGGGCACTCCATAAAGTCGATCCAACTCCCCGAATATACAATTTTGCGATTCATCCGTTGAATCTCGTGGTTTTGACTGCAGAGGAAGTGTGTAGCCTTGGTCAACTCCGTCTACCACCACCCAAAATAGTGTGCAGCCTTGGTCAACCTCGTCTACCACCACCCAAACAATAATCATAGTGTCGGCGAGTACGAGGTAGGCCTGTAATGAAATCCATATTAATCTCTTCCAACTTCCAAGTAGGGAACGCGAATATCCTAAAGTACGCCTCCCGACTTTGATGCTCAACTTTCACCTACCGATAGCTCGGGGCACTTGGCTACGAATTCCTCAATATCCTACTTCATGTCGCTCCACCAATATATTTCAAGACGCCATGGTTGCCATCTTGGTAGTACCTGTGATGGATAGAATACCTAGATCCATATGCCTCAAGCAATATTTGGTCCTTAAAACTATTGACATCCGGAACACATGGACACCCCGGTACTCTCAGTACACCATCTCTCCTTAGAGAAAACCTTAACTCTTTGACTTTGGAATGGCTTCCTTCAAATTTTTACTAAAATTTGGTCCTCATCTTGTCTAGATTTTTCATCAACCACCAAGGACGACTCATCCGCTTTGCACAACAACGCTCGCCATCGGTCGAGTCGAGACCACTCCAACACCCAACCTCGCAAGTCGATGGACATCTTTACCAATTCTTCTTTCCTTTATCCACGTGGGACACACTTTCCATAGAGAGTCTACTAAGTGCGTCCGCTACCACATTGGCCTTGCCCGTGCGGTAAAGAAAACTCATATCATAGTCCTTAAGTAGCTCCAACCACCTCCTTTACGGAAGATTGAGGTATTTCTGTGTGAAGACATATTGCAAGCTCTTTTGGACTGCGGAATACATCCAATGGACCCCATACAAGTTATCTTGCCACATCTTCAATGCAAACAATTCACCGCTGCCAATTCGGGACTGGCGGGGTAGGGGTAATTCTTTTCAAGAACCAATTGTCTCGAGGCATATGCTATCACTTTCCCATGTTGCATCAGCAAACACCCAAGTCCAACTCGCGAAGCATCACAATAACTACAAAGCCATCTGTCCCTGCAGAGTTCGCATCGATGTCAAGTGAGTGGGTCTTCAACTCTTGGAAGCTTTTTCTCATGCTTCGACCATTGAAACTTCACCTTCTTCTGAGTTAACTTGGTCAATGTGTGGCAATAGATGAAAACCTCCACGAATCTCCGATAGTAACCTGCTAAGTCCAAAAAGCTCCCGATATCTCATTGGTTCATCGGACAGTTTATCTTTACCACCTTGATCTTGATAGTCCAATTTTTATGCCCTAACCTAATACCACATGGCCTAGAAATGCCACCGAGTCCAACCAAAACTCACATTTGCTGAACTTTGCATACAACTAACGATCCTTGAGGGTTTGAAGCACTATTCTCAAGTGAGCATCATGCCTCTCCTCGCTTCGAGAGTATATATGATGCCACACAATGAACACAATCACTAACATGTATAAATATGCCTTGGAAAAAACGTTCATTAGATCCATAAAAGCTTGCAGGGGAATAGGTTAGTCCAAAAGACATAACACCAAATTCCCGTAGTGACCACTCGAATCGTGCGCTTTGGATGTCACTCTCCCGAACCTCCCGAGCCGGTGTGATAACTTGATCCGAGATCATTCTTTGAGAAACACATGGCACCCTAAAGCCGGGCCAACAAATCATCGATCTCCGGGTAAGATACGCTTGATTGTGACCTTGTTCAACTGTCTAGTGTCAATGCCATCCGAAGAGAACCATCTTTCTTCTCTCGAATGAACAAGATTGCACCCCCATGGGAGACCTATCACCTAATAAAGCCCTCATCTAACGCATCCTTCAATTGATCCTTCAACTCTTTTTTAGTTCGGCCGAATCCATTCTCAGAGGCAGAATAGATATAGGCTGCATGTCGGGAAGAAAATCTATACCAAAATCAATCTCCCGCTCGGGAGGACATCCTGAAATACCAAGAAAGACCTATGGATACCACATACTACCGGTATCATGACGCTAGAAAGTCTGGGTCTGACCTACGTCCTTCACCCTAACTAGATGGTACGTGCAACCCTTTAGAACTCATCTTTCTAGCCTTAAGGTAGGAAATAAACCGACATGCACAACTGAACTACCCTCCCATTCTAAGAGCCGTAATCGCATGGAAATCAACTCTACTAATTGGGTCCAACAATTAATCAAGCATAACATGCCAATAGCCAATCCATGCCGAGAATAATATTAAAATCGGTCGTGGCTTACTCTATCAAGTCTATTGAGGGATCTATGAAGAACTAATACCGGGTACCCTAGACACCGCCTACTTATAACTGAGTAACCTACAGGAGTAGAAACTGAGAAGGGGCTTTGGTAAGACATCGGGACTGACTATGAAACTACTAGCTATATATGGCATCACAAAAGATAGGGTAGCTCCTGAATCTAGAAATGTATATACATAACCATGAAAGACTCTCAACAAACCTAAGTGACTACATCTCGGTGAGGCCTCCGCTCCCCACGACCGGCTAAGGCATAGAATGTGTTCTCGGGCGTTGCTCCCGCCACCGCGCTAGTAGATGCCCCCAATGTGTTGTGCATGGGAGAGAGTCATGGAACTAGAAGTTGGGCCCCGCCCGCAACTCCGATCCTGTCTCGTAGTGAGGCACCGGTAGCATATGTCCCAGCTAACAACACCCAAAACAAGCTCCTAACCCTGCCAAACACTGGCATGTGTTCCCTCGGCTGCACCTGCGATAAGCTTGAATGCTTGAGTCCGTGGGTCTACTACTATGACCCTACGAGCCTGACGCTCGCCCTCTGTGATCATGTCTGGGCCTAGATGGCACACTCAGCGCTGAAGATACTGGGGCTGATGATCTCTAGTGGATCTGCAATCGGTGCCCACCACCGGACCTCTACTGAGGGAATCTGTGGTCCTCAGTCCTGCCCTCTTGGCCTCCCTCTTCCTTGAATGTGCCGCCTCCATCTATTGAGCATACAAAAAAATGCGAGGGAAGTCCATGTCCTGATGGAACATAGCTGTCCTGCAGTCCTTTTCCAAATATCCTGCTATACCATGCACAAATCTACTCACCTGCGCCCGCTGGTCGGCCACTAACTACGGGGCATACTTAGTCAGTCTAGTGAACTCAACGGCGTACTCCGGAACAGTCATCCTTCCTTGCTTCAAATTCACAAATTCAGCTACTTTCAACTCCCTCATCTCTCGAGGGAAGAACCGGTCAAGGAATACAACCTGAAACTCCTCCCATATGACAAGAGCTGGTCCAGCTTCCCTGCTGTCCTTCCACTGGCGGTACCAAATATGTGCAACCCCATTATACTGGTAGGAGGCCAACTCTACACACTCAACACTACTTACCCCTATAACCTGGGTGATCTTGACAATCTCATCAATGAAATCATGCGGGTCCTCAAATACCTTAGACCTCAGAAACTCCGGCGGGTTCATTCTCAAGAAGTCCCTGACTCTGACCACCGCCACATTGCCATTTTGTGGAATATGCACAATGGCTTTCTGATTGATCTGAGAAGTTAAGACCTACGCAAGCATCTGAATGAAAACCCGAAACTCAGCATAAGCGGCTGGCTACGGTGCCTGAGGATCCTGAACTGGTGGGGCTGGCTGATGCTCATGACCATTTCCATTCTCGTGGCCCTCACCACCTCCATTCTTTCTTCCACTCATCCTTCGAGGAGCCATGATTCTACAATCATGAATAGCATGAATTAGAAGGATAGAAAGGCTTTCCATTGCACGACCTAGATCATGAAAGTAGGGAACATTTTCTAAAACGTCTAGTAGCCTCTTCGTCTTATGTGTGGCGCACTTCACACCCATGAAAAAGACTCTACCTAATGCGACTTTCAGACTTCCTAGGACACATCAAACCTATGGCTCTAATACCAAGTTTTTCACGATCCGAGCGTAGACCCGGATCGTAGACACGGGACAAGGGACCCCGAGAGACCCCAAGTCGACCCATGATATAAGCGTACTATAACTCATTTGATAAATTGAAGAAAACATAATTATAACTCAGTGAAAGTCTCATACAACGACACATCAGAGTAATATCCAAAGCTATACATACATAAGTCTAAAAGCCTCTAGTCTAGATGAGTTGATGGGACAAACCCCAACCTAACTCAACAATATGCAAACTGAAATATGAAATGAAGCTGAAAGTCTAGTCCCTAAAAGATGAAGACTCACCAATCATGCAGGTGCTAACTCTGGTAAACGACTACGAGTGGAGTTGAACCTGAGAACTGGATCCTGCATCATGAAATGACGCAGCATAGAAAGTATGCGGTCAGTACGTGGAATATACTGAGCATGCAAGGTAAGTAAAACCTCTTTGGAAAAGTAAAACATTTAAAAAATTCATACCATATCATAAGCTTTCAAGTATAAGTAGAAGTGCTACATGCATTCATTCTAACCTTTACAACATCACGACTGACTCGAATGGCACAAAGCTGAACATAAAATTTATATCAAAGATTAAGAATGAGTCAAACTTACTTTTAGAACATGCATGATATAGATAGTGGGAGACTAGTCACTTAACTGACATACCACGATAGAGCTTACGTGGTCCCAACTATCACACTTAAGTGGGTAGAGCCGTCCATAACCTATCCAGGGCGATGAATGATACCTTGATATCGATATCAAGCTTAAGGGAAAGTTGTGTCAGGGCTAGCTCACAAGGGAGGTCCCAATAATATGATAATATCAACCTACATTGGCGCGTAGTTCTGGGGCATAGGGCGATCGACCCTTAACGCACTCGGTGCTAGACTCTCCTCCAAAAACATGCAATGCTCTACATCATATATAACGAAGCTCATCATCATCAATAAACGAAGCTCAACGTCGTCTAATGAAGAAGATCAATATGAAATCATGCATAACTCAACATCGTATGAAACACATCTCAACATTGTCTACTGACAAAGCTCGATAATGACATACATCTCAATTATACATTCATGTCTATGAGAAGCTTTATTTCAAAACATACCACAAGCTAGAATTTATGAAAAAAATTTAAGAACTTCACTTCAAAAAATGTAGTAAGCTTATGTCAGGAAAAACATCACTTTAAATCAACATGTGGCCATTGCCCAAAGCTTTATCATGCTAGGATCTACTCATTTCTTTTTCAAAACAACATCATAATCATGGGTAGCTTAGGAATATGTTTTTCATCATTAAATCTCAACATCATCATGCATTCATCATCATTCACTACTTTTATGAACTTCTCATCTATGGGAATTTTCGATTCAAGATTTTTGGAAAATAATTTTTGTTATTGAAAACAATTTAGAATCTGCCCAAGCTTACAGTTCATCAATATAAATGCAATCTAATCATACCCATGTATCGAAATTGGAGAATTATACAATTGGGTAAAAGCCCATACTTGATCATAGACATTTCATCATATTTTTATAGAAATTGGGCATGGGTGTGGAAGGAATCACCCACTCATAACCTTACATACCTGGGAATGGTTAATTCTAACACCCTCTAATTGCCCAAGCTAATATTCCAATGGAAACCTTTAAATTTGTCCTTGAATCACCTCTTGAATCCTTCAAACTTGCATACATGGGAAGAATAACTTAGAGTAGGCTTTTCCCCTCTCAAAACCCCTACAATGAGCCTTAAACGACGTAGTAGAGGGCCTTAAGACTAGGAAATGATGAAAATGCCCTTACTGAATTCGCTGAAAACTGATTAATGGGCCAAACAATGGGTTATTGGAGGATACCATGACCTGTGGTCTCTACCCGTGCTATGCACTATCCCAGCCATATCTCAAATTCAAACCATGGACGAACAGGACGAGTCCTTCTAGGTTCCAACAGGTCGTTAAGACAGTTGTGTTTCCCTCTTTTGAAAATTTGAACTCCATCACAACGAGCTTAACCAAGGCTCATAATGTCCTACAACGGGTTGTGGTTTCCATTCGTCGTCTCCAATGAAAAAATCCACTATCTTACCATGACTCCAGACAACGGGCCGTCCTTCCTCACAATGGGTCGTTGTGACGCTCGTTGTCTACACTGTCACCAGGCCTAACCCCATTCCACGACTTCTCACAACTGCTCGTGTTTACTTACCACGAGTCGTTGTATATCTCGTTCTGTAACTTTTCCCCAACTTTAAGCAGTTTTGCATTTTATCTTCGCAGGTCTACTCCTAGGCACTTCCGGGGTATTACAAGTATTAACTACACAGTTGCACATAATTTTTTTAAATAACTTCACCAACTATAGGACTATATATTTCTAAGTGTTACTATACAATAGGTAGGGGAAGAAATGTTTAAAATTAGAAACTACACGCAGAGAAAAGTAAGTATTTGGGGACATGATCTAAATGGGCATTATATCGAGCCTACAAAAATTCAACTTAGAAATTTAAAAAACATACAAGTAAAGGGATGTCAGTTACAATGTATCTCACTATTAGCAATCCAAGGAAACTCTTGTTGCATAAACTACTTGTAAAGCACTAATTATGACATACAACTTATTCCCAAATAGTCAGATTCAAAGATATCTAAGAACAAGTTAAAAAGATGAAATAAAAGTCAGACTTTGAGGAAATTGTTAAAAGATTCAAAGGATATTTACTAAATAAATAATTGGACTTTTAAAAATAACATCAAGGATTCCAAGATACTGAATCTAGAAGAGATTCTTAATCTAAGTTATTAAAATTATATATAGTGGATATAATCCATAAAGAATCAACAAACTAATAGAAGACATTATTTGCATTTGAGGAAGGAACACACTTTATTGAAATTCAAATAATTCGAGCTATTTTAATAATAATATATTGAGAAAGTATGCTAGCCCTCCACAAGGCCTGTATAGTGCTAACAAACTAATTTATTCCCAACTCAAATTTCTGATGAATGTGAACAGTTACACTGTTCTCCCTGTCTAGTTAAGTGCTTCTCTAAACAGAGATTAGAAGATATAACATCTTTTAGTGGTTATAATAACCATGAAGTCCACGACTAGGAATCACTTTATAAGTATCTACTTCTTACCTCAAGAATTTTTTTTTTAATAAGAACTCATTGAATCAAAACTAGCTCCATTACTTTCCTTAGAGACCTTTTGAACCAGATAAACAAAAATAATACACAAACAGCAAGAAGAAGAATCCCTTATGCCTCTAACAAGAACCCTATATTTCCAATAAATATTAATATTTATGCATGGCTTAGCTACTACACCAATAAATAAAAAATGCAACATTTCTTAGAGATAAGACTATGATATAAGGTCAAACTAAAAATGAATACACAGTAAAAGCTTCATAAGTGGAATTGATAATTTATTTATAATACCACTAACGCAAGTGGTCAAACAAAAAATCCACTCTTGAATGCATTTTGGGGAATTAGGTCCAATGAGGCAATAATACTCTTTGTGGTAACAATGGTTTTGAAGATTCAATTTTTGCACAATATAGCAGAAGAATTAAGTGTATAAAGGAAGTCAAAATCTTTGCAACATAAGCTATAGTAACCACTAATGTATGAACAAGTAAGCCTTCTAGAGCACCATGAATCCTCAGTTATGGGTATCTAATGGAATTAGAAATTGCCTCATTTAATTGACTATAAAGTGTTAAGAATTTTCCAAACTTTGTTTTTTTTTACTTTGTATTAACTGATATATTATAGTGGAGAACACGAATTAATCAGGTAACAATAACAATCAGAAGCTTCCATATTCAATCATGAGAATGTGAGGCATCATTATACTAAATGAACAGTGAAACAAACAAAAGCAGTTCCCAAAACTTCTTTCGATGGCATTATGGAGTAGAGCAGGCACATACAAATATGAGGACTCAAATTGGGAAATTAGAACATAATGGTAAGGTCAAAAAATTAAAAGACTAAGCCAAAACAAAATCAGTAAGGTTAACATTCATATGCCGAATGATAATAAGCATTTGTATCTAATTGTATTATTCTAATGGAACTAAAATCTCATGTGAATACTTCTCATGTCTAAAGTATTTGGGAATAGGGTATCCATCATCAGGATAGCCAAGGAGAGAGATAAGCTAGGTTAACTGGGGATGGTGGCTGGACATTGCAAAAGACTGATGAGTTCGGTGGCAACTGGAGATCTCAATGTCTCAGGAATGCTTATTAGAGACACGAAATCAAGTCCCAAAATCATCCAGAGAAAAGAATTTATTTGGGTGCTTAGATTTGTTTGTGACATGGAGGAATTAATTGGAGGGATTAGGTATATGTGTTAAAAGAATTGGTGGGAAATATAAAATAGTACGAACATTGCTTTCAATTATTAACCTTTTTTAGGCCATTTCTTTTATTGCCTCTAAATAAGAATGTTTTTCCGCCAAATGTTTATTTGTCAATAAATAATCATGCTATAAAATAAATTTGGGGCAATTAATTAAATGCTGCAAATATTTGTTGCTAAAAGCATTTTTCCTTGTAGTGATAGCATATATGATTACCGTTAGGGTCATTTTGTATAGTTCAGCATGTTTATTTTTAATATTCTTTCCAAATGATTATGTTCTATAAATTTCATGACTTCATATACATAGTACATTCAAATTACTAACACATGCTTTCCATACTTTATCATTTTACGATATAGGCTAAAGCTCTCAGGCTCAGAAGGGGGTTAACTTCTCTTTTAGACTCATTACAATAGAATTCTATTGGTGAGTCCTCATCCTCCGAGGGCCAGAGTTTTCATCATTAGTACTTGTTATTTTTAGTTTTAGATTTGGTCACTAGAGTTTTCTTGGGGGGGTGGGTGTCCCAGTAACTGATCAGTTCTTTTAGAAGACTTTTAAATAGAATATGTTAGTTTCAGCTTGAGTTTTAGTATTTGAGCAAATATTAGTAATTTATCAGATGCCCTTTTTTATTATTCATCATTTGGTTATCTTCTTGAAATCAACATCTGCATAAGGCTCTTTTTTTAGTAGTTCAGTCTATACAAACTTATGCTATGCCATGAGTTTGCTTGGGGTCACTTGTGATCTTAACTACCGTGTCACGTCTAGGGTGCAAACTCGGGTCGTGAAATTTTTTTTATCAGGGGATCGGGTTTAGATGTCTTAGGATGTTTGGAAATCATATCAAGTAGAGTTCTTTTTATGGGTTTGAAGCATGCCACACTTATGAGGGGAGGTTACAAGGAATTTTAGGAAAATTTCCTTTCCTTCATGATTCTTATCGTGCGTAGAGTTTTAGTCTCAAAATTTTCCTCGTAACCCATGCTCTACCATTTACAGTTAACGAAGCCTACCAAAAGAGGAAATCAAATGAGGAACAAAAATGCTAATCAGCCAGCCCTACCAAGTCTAGTAGCCCCTCAGGATGATCAAGTGTCATATGCAGAGTGTTGTGCTGCTATCCAAATAATGGCTCAGGCAATGACCAACAAGGTCAACCAGTAGGTCATCGTACATGTCAATGATAATAGGTCTATCACTTCTGCCAGAGTTTGGGATTTTACTAAAATAAATCACCCAACATTTCATGAATCTAAAGTAGGTGAGAACCCGTAGGAGTGCGTTGATGAGGTGCGGAAGATCACCCAAATCAGGAGTGTTACCTCTGTCGAAATTGCATATTTGGCTGCTTATCAGTTAAAAGGAGTGGCTCAGATATGGTATAAGTAGTGGAAAGAGGGAAGGGAAAATGGTGCAGGTCCAGGGGAGTGGGACGAGTTTATGACTGCGTTACTGGATAGATTCTTTCCCAGGGAGTTAAGGGAGGCAAAGGCCGTTGTGTTTGTGAATTTGAAACATGCGTACATGATAGTGCAAAAGTATGCCTTGAACTTCACTTAACTATCAAAGTATGCTCTAGAAATGGTTGCTGAGACAAGGGTTTTCATGTTCAAGTTCATGAATGGAGTTTCACACCTTGTAGCCAAGGAGAGTAGGACTGCCATGATTATTAATGAAATGGACATCTCCACGCTCATTATTCATGCAAATAAGATAGAGGTGGAGAAACTGAAGGAGATATAAAGGGAGAGTAAATGGGCATGGATAGGTTAGTTTGAGTACTCCCAATAGAGGTTAGCGGGTAGTAATTTCCCCAAATAGCAACAAAGACCTCCAGCACCCTCGTTAGCTAATGCCCCTCCTTTCGGGCCCCGCATAGATTATAGGGGTGCAGCATCAGGCTCCAAGTCTCAGAGTCATACTGCCAATAGCCGCACTTTTCTAGTATTCCCTAAGTATGGTAAGAACCAACTAGGTGAATGTCTGTTAGGCAAGGAGGGCTATTTTGGTTGTGGCCAGCTGGGTCATAGGTTGAGAGATTGCCTCTTAGTAGTAGGGGGAAAGGCCCAATCCACTACATTAATAGCTCGACTAGGTCACTCAACTCAACAAGGTACTACTACAGGTATAGATGGCGGTCAAGGTTAGAACCACTTCTATGCCCTATCCTCTCGTCAGGACCAGGAGAACTCACCTAACGTAGTCATAGGTATCTTATGTCTCTTTCAAATAAATGTGTATGTATTACTAGATCTAGGAGCCACACTCTCTTTAGTGACTCCTTATATTGTAGTCTAGTTTGATATTAGCCCAGAACTCCTCTCAGAGCCATTTTATGTCTCTACTTCGATTGGTAAGTCAGTTAGAGCTTGTCGGGTAAATAGAAATTGTTCGGTCATACTGCTACATAAAGTTACCTCAGTTGATCTTGTAGAGTTCAATATGGTTGACATTGACCTTATTCTTGGCATGGACTAGTTACATTCCTTCTATCCCTTAGTTGACTATAGAACTAGAGTTGTTAGG
Source organism: Datura stramonium (assembly GCA_018107945.1). Taxonomy (NCBI): domain Eukaryota; kingdom Viridiplantae; phylum Streptophyta; class Magnoliopsida; order Solanales; family Solanaceae; genus Datura; species Datura stramonium. The sequence continues at coordinate 26,873 of JACEIK010000840.1, forward strand.
TTCCAATTTCCTAACCAACCAGTCATGGAGTAGGAGGGTAGTACTTCAACACCTAAGGGTTGGTTCATCTCATACCTTAAGGCTAGGAAAATGATATCCAAAGGGTATATCTATCACCTAGTTAGGGGTAAGGATTCTATTTTCGAGACCCGAACACTTCAGTCAGTTCTAGTTGTAAATGAGTTCCCTGATGTATTTCTCTAGGATCATCCTGGAGTCCCTCCCGAGTGGAAAATAGACTTCGGCATAGACCTTATTCCAGATACCCATCCTATCTCTATGCCTCTTTATTGAATGACTCTAGCTGAGCTTAAGGAGTTAAAGGAAAAACTGAAAGGCCTTCTAGATAAGGGCTTCATCAGATTTATCATCTCTCCGTGGGGTGCCCCAAAACTATTCATATGAAAGAAATATGATACACTCGGAGTGTGCATTGATTATCGTCATCTGAACAAGGCCACAGTCAAGAACCTGTATCCTCTACACAGAATTGATAACTTTTTCGACCAACTTCAGGGAGCTAGTTGTTTTTCCAAGGTAGATCTCAGATCGGGATACCACCAAATTAGGGTAAGGGAATGTGACGTTTTAAAAATAACCTTCAAAACTCAGTATGGTCACTACAAATTTATAATTATTTCTTTTGGACAAAGCAATGCTCCTGTAGCCTATATGGATCTGATGAACAGAGTATTCAAGAAGTACATTGATATGTTTGTTTTTGTCTTTATAGATGATATTCTGGTTTACTCCAAAATAGAGGAGGAGCATGTCGACCATCTAAGGAAAGAGGGGCATAGTCTCGGGGACTGCTTGTTATTGGCTAAATTTTGCAAGAGTGAATTCTGGATGAAATCAGTTGCATTCCTGTGGTCTCTAGTGAGGGTATTAGGTGGATCCTCAAAAGGTAGCAGCAGTGAAGGACTAGCCAAGACCCACTTCTCTGTTAGACATCAGGAATTTCTTGGGCCTAGTTGGTTATTACAGACAGTTCGTAGAAGGGTTCTCCTCCATTGCCTCTCCTTTGATCAGGCTAACTCAAAATAAGGTGAAGTTTCAGTAGTCAGATGCATGTGAGAAGAGTGTTCAGGAGTTGAAGACTTGACCAACCACAACCCCATATTTAACTCTGTTAGAATGGTCATACGGGTTCGTGATCTATTATGATGCCTCCATAGTTGGCCTTGGTTGTATTCCGATGTAGCATGGTAAAGTCATAACTTATGTTTCCAGATAGCTCAAGGTTCATAAGAAGAATTAGCTGACTCATGATCTTGAGCTAGAAGTAGTATTTGCCTTGAAGATTTGGAGGCACTACCTTTATGGAGTTCACATGGATGTTTTTACCGACCACAAGAGCCTACAGTACGTATTTAGTCAGAAGGACCTGAATCTGCATCAAAGAAGATGGTTGGAGCTGTTAAAAGACTATAATATGAGTGTGTTGTATCACCCAGGCAAAAACAATGTAGTGGCTGATTCCCTCATTAGAATGTCTATGGAGAGTGTTGCTCACGTAGAGGAGGATAAAAAGAAGCTGGCAAATGATATTCACAAACTGGCTCAGTTAAGGGTCTAGTTGGTTGATTTAGCAAAAGGTGGAGTAGTAGTCCAGAATGGGCCAGAATTGTCCCTGGTGGGGGAAGTTAAGTCAAAGAAAGATATAGACCCAATTCTACTTAACTTGAAGGAAGAAACCCTAAAGAAAGATGTGGAAGCATTCTCTAAATGGGGACATAGTGTGATCTATTATCAGGGCAAGTTGTGTGTTCGCAATGTAGACGAATTGAGGCAACAGATAGTATTGGAGGTTCACAACACCAGGTACTCTATCCACCCAGGTGCCACTAAGATGTACTATGATCTACGGGAAGTCTACTAGTGGAATGGAATGAAGAAGGACATTGCAGAGTTTGTGGACAAGTGTCCAAATTGCCAATAGGTTAAGGTTGAACATCAAAGACTTGGAGGTATGACTCGGGGTATTAGCATTCCTACTTGGAAGTGGGAAAAAGTGAACATTGATTTTATTATAAGTTTACCTCGTATGCAACAACAACATAACTGAATTGGCATGGTTGTAGACTAAATGACTAAGTCAGCATATTTTCTACAAGTTAAGGCCGTAGATTCAACAGAGGATTATGCTAGACTATATATCCCGGAGTTAGTCAGACTGCATGAAGTTCCCCTTTCCATCATTTCAGATAGGGGTAGTTCACCTCACACATCTGGAAGTCATTTCAGAAAGGACTAGGTACTAAAGTCAATCTCAACAAAGCTTTTCACCCACAGATTAATGGCCAGGCTGAGCGAACTATTCATATCAGGAGGATACGTTGAGGGCTTGTGTGATCGATTTCAGTATTTATATGGTTCCATTTGAGGCATTATATAGTAGCAGGTGCAGATCTCCGATAAGATGGTTTAAGGTTGTTGAAGCTACCTTAATATGACATAATTTAGTACATGAGGCCATGCAGAAGGTTCGTCTTATTAGGGAATGGCTGAAAATATCTCAAAGATGACATAATTCGTATGCAAATGTAAGGAAAAGGGTGTTGGAGTTTTCTCTGGATGATTGGATATATTGACAATTTCACCTATGAAAGGAGTGACAAAATGGACTTTGCTATAGATGATTGGGTATAACTGTTTACCTATGAAAGGAGTGATGAGGTTCAGGAAGAAAGGTAAGCTCAGTCCTAGATATGTTGGTCCTTATAGAAGGCTAAGATGCATTCGCAATGTGGATTACGAGCTGGATCTGCCTGCGAAGTTATCATCGCTGCACCCAATCTTTCATGTATCCTTTTTGAAGAAGTGCATCGGTGATCCAACCTCAGTAGTGCCTTTAAAAAGTTCTGGTTTAAAGGTTATTCTCTCTTAGGAAGAAGTTCCTGTTCAGATTCTAGACTGTTAGGTTCGTAAGGTAAGGAACAAGGTGGGCACTTTAGTAAAGATTTTATGGAGGAACCAGCTAATTGAGGGAGCTACATGGGAAGCCGAAGCATATATGATAGCTATATACCCTTACTTATTCTCTTCCAGCTCACCTGCACCATCAAGTACTAAATCCCTCCTTAGTACTCTATTTAGTTCCATACTCATAAGCTCTATTCATGTTTTTAGTATGCACCCTAGGTGCATGAATTCAGTTAGTATATCTATCTTAGTTCGGAGTTAATCACTCCTTCAGTTTTTAGTTCATAGTCTTCGGTTCGGGGTTGTTGTTCTTTCCCTTGCCTTCCAGTATGCTTATTCTACATTTGAGGATGAATGTTTCTAAGAGGGGAATGTAAAACCCAGTCTCTAAGATCACACTCGAAAACTGAAATGAAGAAAGCAGGAAAATCTACACCAGGTCACATAATGAGTCGTTGAGTTACTTTTTATGTGACCCAATTGGTCTCTAAGTGACCCATTGTGTGATCTTTAATTGGTAAAATATTAGGGTTTCCTAGAGACTTTACGAGTTGAGTGATAAGTCTTGGTGCCACTTCACAACTCATTAGGTGAGTCGTTATTTGGGAAGGGTGGAAGGATGGAAAATTCAAGTACTAACGACGAGTTGAGGTAAGGAGTCATTCGGTCAACGAACAAATCATTAGGTGGCTACTTAAAGTGGAGGTGTCAAGTTGAGATAAAAAATTTAGAAGTTTCCTCTAGTAGCAACGAGTAGAAAAACCGACCCATTGTGCCCACCAACGAGTCATCCTGTCATCTGTTGTAAGAATTATAGAAAAGGGAAACTTTTAAACCCAGTACCAACGACTGGTCCCAACGAGTCATGGTCACCACCAACGACTTGGGTGACCCGTTAAGTCGTTACAAGCAGTTATCCATACTATTCTCCAGGGGCATTTTTGTAACCTCTCGATATTTCAGTTTCTAAATTACGTCATTTTGGGGGTTTAGAGGTTAATTGAGGGAATTGATAAACATTTTCCCTTAATCTCTCCAAAATTTATAGAAAACAGTACATAGAAACTCAGACGGTCTTCTCCAAGCAAGAGCTAGGGCTTCTTCTCTCCCTCAGAGTTCATGTGTTTTTCTCAAGAGTTCTTATACTTGTATGTGGGGTTTTAGTAAGGATATTCCTTTAACCTTTGTGCCCAAGTATTTTCAGAATCTTTCATAAATTTATGCCTATAGAAATCATGAGTTAGGGTTTCAAATAGATCTTCATTTTCCTTGCATTTTGTTAGTTCTCTTAGTTTCCATGATTATTATTGTGTGGAACTCATGATTTGACTTCAAATTTACTTATTCATTTCTAGCTGGAAGCGTGAATTTTTGTTGGATATAATATAATTTAAAAGCTATCAGTAACGTTATATGAACATGCTATTATCACTTCAGCATGTATTCTAAAATGAGCGCTTTAAACAAAAGTCGATACTTTCAACTTGTGAATATGCGCAGTATTTTTCAGAAACATCATTTATCAGTTATTAGTAGCATCATACTTTTAAGTATCATTAAGTTTATCAGGTCCTTTAGACTCTCCGAGCACTTTCAGACAAGTAGTCCTGACCTAGTGTTAGGAGATTAGTTTCATGCTATCAGTGTTTTACAATTACCTATATTTATTATGTGTCTTCAGTTGGGAGTAGTACTTAGCATCAAGTGGTTCGGGATTTAGCGCACCTAGGCTTCCAGAACTACGTGCCATCATGGGGTTTGACCCAAATGGTTTTCACAGGCAGTGATCACACAGATAGTCACGGTACTATGGGGCCCTATTGATACGAAGTAAACATTGAACTCCACATCTAGCTTGCATTCTTACAAATTGGTTAATAGACACTCCCACAATAGAACATAGGCTCGGATCGAGACACGGGACAAAGAACCCCGAGAGTCTCCAAGTCGACCCATGGCATGAACATGACATCTAACTCAATCATAACAAAGAAGAAGATCAACATAATTAACATAGCGGAAGTCTAATAATCTCATAACATCGGAAAACATAATTCAAGACCGAAGTTGATTACATGCTATGTCTGAAAAGCCTCTACTACTGATTAGTCGATGGACAAGATCCGAACAAACTCACTAAAAGTATGAAACTGAGAGTACTAATTACAACTGAAAAGGGAGGGCCTTAGAAATATGAGGACTTACCACTCTAGCTGATAAGTGCTAATGTTGTAGGTCTGGCTAATGATGAACCTAAGCTTTAATATTCGAACCTGTATCATGAAATGATACATCATAGAGTATGTAGTCAATACGTGATATGTAACTGAGTATGTAAGGTAAGTAAAACCGCTATGTAAAATCATAAACCATGCAGATCATAAAACATAATCAAGATAATATTATGAGAGAAGGGCTTTCATGCTATTTTCAGAAATCATGATCTTAACATAACGGAATTAAATGACCCAAAGCTGAAAAGTGATAATCATAACTAAAACTGAAAATTGGGTCAAACCTAGTGAAAAACATAATAACATGGATTATGAGCATGCATAACTTAAATCATGAGGAATAATGGAAGACTCTTCATATAACCAACATTACCAAGATAGAGCTTATGTGGTCCCGACTATCACACTCAAGTGGTCAGAGCCGTCCAAAGCTTTGCTAGGGCTAATGACACTACCATGATACTGATATCAAGTAGAAGGCCCCTTAGGGGAAGGGGAAGCTCACAAGGAAGGTCCCAAATAATCTAAACATACCTATGTTAGCACGTAGTTTTGAGGCATAGGGTGGACTGACCCATAGCCTAGTCAGTGCCAGAAACTACTCCCAAAAACATGCATATACTCTCTATCATTTTGCAACGAAGCTGACTCATAACATATATGCATAAATCTGAAATCATAACATGAGGAGCCTTGGGCTCAAACCATAGCACAAGCTGAAAATAATGACAGTCTAGACACCAAAATCCATATGGTAAGCTAATAACATGATGTATAGATAAATCATGAAACATACTTGATCATATGGGCTTGCCCAATACTTAAACATGCTTGACATAGACTTGATCATTCGAAAACATGATCATAGACATGGATAATTAGAAATCATACTTTCTTCATATACATCTCATCATGCTTGAATACATATTTCATAGATCTCCACTTTCATGAACTTTCATGGATGGGCATCATAATTTATAAAACTTGAAAACATAATTTGTAATTGAAAACATTGTAAAAATATGCCCATTAGTCGTAATTCGACATTAGAAACATACTTAGATCACAACCATGATCTTTTCGAAACTTAGAGAATTCACATATTGGGTTAAAACCCCATAGATTCATCAACTAGAATTTCATGAATTGAAGAGGGATTGGGCATGGGTGTGGATTGATACATCCATTCATTTCCTTACATACATGTAGAAATCTGATTTCATAACTCCCTTGATTACCCAATGGAAGTTTGGGGAAGAGGCTTTATCACTCTAGGGAGCTTCTAGACATGCATGCATGGAAGTGAATAAACCTAGAATGAACTTGCTCCTCTTAAAACACTCTATTATGAGATTAATAAGACGTAGTTTAGGCCTTAGGAACATAGGAATTACGAAAAATCCCTTAATAAATTCACAGGGAAAAACAAACTGGTAGTCCCAATGAGGGACTAGACTACTCATGCCTAATCACCACAACTCATGGTCCTCCTCTCATCGCCTGCACTGGAAATTCTCAACACTGGTCACCACGAGGGATACTACGACTCGTGGTGACTGGTCATTAGGTGCATTGCCAAAACCTTCATCCTTTAAACTAATCACTGACCACGACCCACTTGACGACTAGTGGTGGTGACCACGACTCGTGATCCCACCCATGATAAGCCTCAAATCCAAAAACTAAACCTAGTCCAATCTTCTCCCCACGAGTCACTCAATGACTCATGGTTCACCCAACGGGTAACCGAACGACTCATCTTGTGACCTGATGTAGAAAATCCTGTTTTCTCCTGTTCATCTCCCGGGTGTGATCTTAGGGTTTTCTGGGTATTACAATATCTCTCCCTTGGGAACATTCATCCTCAAATATGGAAAAACATAATGAAAAGCAAGGAAATACAATCATCAAACTCAAATACTGAACATACAGGCTGGAAACTAACGTAGTGATTTACTTCAGACTAAACTACATGACTGAACTGAATTCATGAATCACATATACATTTATTGACAGGAAAGAAACTGGGGCACATGAGCTTAACATGAAACTTAGTGGAATGCTAAGGAGGAAACGGATACCTCAAGATGAAACTGAGTCGGAAGGGAATAGATGTGGGTATTTAGACGTCATATCTACTTCAGCTTCCCACGTAGCTCCCTCAACATGCTGGTTCCTCCAGAAAACCTTGAATAAGGCTACTTCTAGTTTCTTACATTTCGAAACTGACGATCAAGTATTTCCACTGGAATCTCCTCATAACTAAGGCTATCCTTCACACCTACACTGTCCACTGAAACAACCAAAGTTGAATCACCCAAACACTTCTTTAAGAGCGATACATGGAAAAGTGGATGAACTAAAGCTAATTCTGAGGGCAACTCCAACTCACATGCTACCTTGCCAACCCGTTTCACAATCTAATACGGACGACCATAGCCGGGACTGAGTTTCCCTTTCTTTTCGAATCTCATCACTCCCTTCATGGGGGATACCTTGAGGATCGCCCAATCATCAACTTCAAACTCAAGCTCCCTCCTCCTCACATCCGCATAGGACTTTTGGCGACTCTAAGCTTTTTTCAACCTATCCCTTATAAGATGAACTTTTTTCATAGCCTCATGGACTAAATCTGGACCCACCAATGTAGTTTCCCCGACCTCAAACCAACCAATAGGTGATCTACACCTTGGCCCATAAAGAGCCTCCAACGGGACAATCTGAATGCTAGAATGGTAGTTGTTGTTATATGCTAACTCAATGAGAGACAAATGATCATCGCAACTACCCATGAAATAGATCACACACACACTCGACATATCCTCAAGAGTCTAAATGGTCCGCTCTTCCTGGCAATTTATTTGCGGGTGAAAGGTTGTGCGAAGCTTGACCTGAGTACCAAGTCCCCTTTTAAATGATCTTCCAAGCCGGGAGATAAACTGAGTACCTCTATCTGATATGATGGACAAGGGAACTCAATGGAACCAAACTAAGTACTGAATGTATAGTTTGGCATAATCCTCTGCTGAGTCGGTAGTTTTGACTGGTAGGAAATGAGCTGCCTTAGTCAACCTTCCTACAACCACCCAAATAGGGTCATACTGTCAGCGAGTGCGAGGAAGCCCTGTAATGAAGTCCATATTGATTTCCTCCCACTTCCAAGTAGGTATAAAAATTTCCTGGAGCACACCTCCAAGTCTTTGATGTTCCACTTTCACCTGTTGACAATTCGGGCACTTAATCACAAATTCTGCTATGTCTTTCTTCACGCCACTCCACCTATAGACTTTTCATAGGTGACAATACATCTTGGTGGCACCTGGATTTATGGAATATCTGAAACCATGAGCCTCGTGCAACATCTAATCTCTCAAATCATCAATAACCAGAACACACAAGCGACCTTGATATTGAAGCACACCATCTCCCCTTTTGGAGAAGACTTCTACCTTCAAATTTCAAATGGCTTCCTTCAAATTTACCAACATGGGATCCTCGTCTTGCCTAGATTTAATATCGGTCACTAAGGATGATTCTGACCCATTCTAAACAATGGCACCACCATATATCGATTCAATAAGATAGACTCCTAGCCGCGCAAGCCAATGTAAATCCTTCACAAACTCCTTCCTTTCCTCGTCTATATAGGACACACTCTCCATGGATATCCTACTAAGAGTGTCCTCCACCACATTATCCTTACCCGAATGATAGAGAACACTCATACCATAATCCTTCAAAAGCTCCAACCACCTCCTCTAACATAGATTCAAATCATTTTGAGTAAATAGGTACTGTAGGCTTTTGTGGTCTATAGACACATCTACATGGACCCTGTATAGATAGTGTCTCCAAATATTAAAGGCAAAGACTACCACAACCAATTTGAGATCATGAGTCGGGTAGTTCCTTTCATGGACCTTTAACTACTTCGAAGCATAGGCTATGACCTTACTTTTCTGCATGAGTACACAACCAAGGCCGATCCTTGAGGTATCACAATAAACCACAAACCGTTTGGTACCCTCAAGTAGGGTCAACACTGGTGTTGAGGTGAGTCAAGTCTTCAATTCTTGGAAGATCCTCTCACAAGCCTCCGACCATTGAAACTTCACTTTCTTCTGGCTTAATTTGGTCAACGGTGCTGCAATAGATGAAAACCCCTCAACAAATCTCCGGTAAGAACCAGCTAAATCCAAGAAACTCATGATGTCCAAAGGACTCACTGGTCTAGGCTAATTCTTGACCACTTCTATCTTTTGAAAGTCCATCTATACACCCTCACTTGACACCACATGGCCCAAAAATTCCACTGGGTGCAACCAAAACTCACATTTACTAAATTTAGCATACAATTGGTGATCCTTAAGAGTCTATAGCACCACCCTCAAATGAGCGGCATGCTTCTCCTCCCTCTGAGAGTATATGAGAATATCATCTCCGAACACAATCACGAACATATCCAAATATGGCGTAAACACCCTGTTCATCAAATCCATAAATGTTGTAGGAGAATTTGTTAGTCCAAAAGACATAACTACAAACTCATAATGACCATACCAAGTCCTGAATGCTATCTTCGGAATATCACTCTCTCTAACTTTAAGGTGATAATACCTGGATCTGAGGTGTATCTTCGCAAAGCACTTAGCACCCTTAAGCTAGTCAAACAATTCATCAATCCTAGGAAGAGGATACCTATTCTTAATGGTAACTTTATTCAATTGCCAATAATCAATGCACATATGACCAGAACCATCCTTTTTGTGAACAAAAAGANGTGAACCCCATGGAGACTTGCTTAGTCTGATGAAACCCTTATCCAATAGATCCTTAAACTGGTCCTTCAACTCTTTTAGCTTAGCTAGAGCCATTCGGTAGGGAGGATTAAGTATAGGTTGTATGTCGGAAAGAAGGTCAATACCAAAATCGATTTCCCTCTTGGAGGGACACCCGATAAATCATCAGGGAACACTTATGGATACTCACATACCACTGGAACTGACTAGATACTCAGGGTTTAGGTCTCAACATTGTTAACCATAACTAGATGGTATACACAACCCTTAGAAATCATCTTCCTGGCCTTAAGATAGGAAATAAAATGACCTACAAGCACGGTTAAACTACCCTTCCACTCTAAGACTGACTCACCCAGAAAGCGGAACTCCACCACACGGGTTCTACAATTAACAGAAGCATAATACGCATACAACCAATCCATGCTAAGAATAATATCAAAGTCAGTCATGGCTAACTCTACTAGGTCTGCGGAGGTGATATTCTGCAATACTGTGATCGGGCAACNGGAATAGATATAGGCTGTGTATCGGGAAAGAGGTCAATACAAAAATCGATCTCCCACATGGGTGGGGATTCCCAGTAAATCATCAGGGAGAACTTCTGGATACTCACATACTATAGAAACTGACTGGATAGTCGGGGCTTCGGATATAGAATTCTTAACCCTAATTAGATGGTGCATGCATCCTTTAGAAATCCTCTTTCTGGCCTTAAGGTAGGAATGAAGCGACCTACAAGCACAGTTAAACTACCCTTCCACTCTAGGACTGGCTCACCCGAAAATCTAAACTCTCCTGCACGGGCTCTACAATTGACTAAGGCATAACATGCATGTAACAAATCCATGCTAAAGATAACATCAAAGTCAGTCATGGCTAACTCTACTAAATCTTCTGTATGTGACTTTCTGAAGGATTGTGACAGGGCAATTTCTATATACCCTTCGAGCTATAACTGAATCACTAACTGGAGTGGAGACCGAGAATGGTTTTGATAATATCTCGGGACTAACTCCGAAACTACTAGCAGCATACGGCATCATAAAAGATAAAGTAGCCTCTGGATATAACAACGCATATACATCAAGGTAGAATACTCATAACATACCAGTGACTATATTTGGGGAGACCTCCTGCTCCTGACGAGATGCTAAGGTGTAGAATCTGTTTTGATGCTGACCACCACCTGCAGTAGTAGATGCCCCCTACTAGGTTAGGTGTGTTGGTGGAGCTGCAGAACTAGAGTCTAGGCCTCGACGCCTATCATGACCCTATCTAGCTGTTGGACAATCCCTATGCATATGTTCGGGCTTCCCACACCCAAAACAATAACCTTAACTTGCTAAGCACTGGCCCACACATCTCCGGCCATATCTTGTACACTCAGAAGGGCTGGTCTCTGTGAGTCTACTATCCTTACATTTAGATCTTGATGCTCGTCCCCTCTGATCGCGCCTGGATCTGGATGGCACACTCATAGCTGAAGGAACTAGGGCTAAAGACCTCTGGTGGGACATCTGATGGTGCCACTAGGTGTCTACCGGGAGAACCTGAATTTATCAGTCTTGGCCCTCTTGGCATCTTTCTCCTGCTCACTCATCTGCACCGCCTCCGCCTGCTGGGCATATAGGACTATATAAGCAAAGTCAATATCCTGAAGAAGCATAGTGGTCTGGCAATGCCTTATTAAGTAGTATGCTATTCCATGTACGAACTGACTCAGTCGGCCTCGCTGATCTAACACCATCTCAGGTGCATACTTTGACAATCGAGTGAACTCTAAGGCATACTCCTGAACTATCATTTTTCCTTGCTTTAGGTTCACAAACTCGGCTTCTTTAATCTCCTTCATCTCATGAGGGGTGAACTAATCCAGAAATGTGGCATGAAACTCATCCCAACCAATAGGGCTTGCTCCAACTGCCCTACTATACTTCCATTGCTTGAACCAAATATGCGTAACCCCTTTCAACTGATACGAGGCTAGATTAGTGCACTCCTTTCCGGTCACCCCCATGATCTAGGTGACCTTCAGAATCTCATCAATAAACTCATGTGGGTCCTTGTCCACTTTTGGTCCAAGAAACTTTGAAGGGTTCATCCTCAGAAAATCTCTGACTCTTTCCGCCGTCGCATTCTCATTTGGAGGGACATGAACTACCGCATGTTGATTGACCTAGGCAGTCAAGGTCTAAGCTAGCATCTGTATGGCTTCCTTGAACTCTGCGTGGGCAACCTGCTCTGGTACATGCTTCACATGGGCTAGTGGGGCCTGGTGATAGCCATCTCCATTACCATTCTCGTGGCCATTTTCGTTCCCATTTATTCTTCTGTTAACTCGGTGAGGAAGCATTATTCTGCAAATGCGTATAGAACAAGTTAGAAGGATAGAGTGACATTTCATCGCACTACATGGATCATGTGAGAAGGGAACATTTCCTCAAATGACTCGTAGCCTCTACGTCATAAGTGTGGCACACTTTACAATCATGAAAAAGACTCTACTTAACGTGGCTTTTAGATACCCTATGAAACTTCAACACATAATGCTCTGATACCAAATTTTACACGACCTGAATATAGGCTCGGATAAATAAACAAGATAAAGAACCTTGAGAGGCTCTAAGTCGACCTATGGCATGAACATGAAATCTAACTCCATCATAACAAAGCGAAAGATCAACATAATTAACATAGCGGAAGTCTGATAATCTCATAACATCGGAAAACATAATTCAAGACCAAAGCTGATTACATTCTATGTCTAATTGATGGGACAAGATCCCAACAAACCCACTAAAGTATGAAACTGAGAGTACTAATTACAATTGAAAAGGGAGGGCCCTAGAAATATGAGGACTCACCTCTCTGGCTGATAAGTTCTAATGTTGTAGGTCTGGCTAAAGATGAAACTGAGCCTAAATATCCGAACCTGTATCATGAAATGATACAACATAGAGTATGCGGTCAGTACGGGGAATTTACTGAGTATGTAAGGTAAGTAAAACCGCTATGTAAGTAAAATCATAAACTATGCATATCATAAAACATAATCAAGATAAGATTATGAGAGTAGGGCTTGCATGCTATTTTTTGAAATCATGATCTTGACATAACTGAATATCATAACGAAATTGATTGACCCAAAGCTAAAAAGTGATAATCATAAGTAAAACTGAATATTTGGTCAAACCTACTGAAAAACATAATAACATGACTGACGAACATACATAACTGAAATCATGAGGAACAATGGGAGACTCGTCATATAACCGACATTACCATGATAGAGCTTACTTGGTCCTGACTATCACACTCAAGTGGGCAAAGCCGTCCAAAGATTTTCCTAGGCTAAGGACACTACTATGATATCGATATCAAGTTGAAGTGCCCTTAGGGGCAGGGGAAGCTCCCAAGGGAGGTCCCAAATAATCTGAACTTACCTATGCTGGCGCGTAGTTCTTAGGAATAGGGTACACTGACCCTTAGTCTACTCGGTGCTATACACTACTCCTAAAAGCATGCATATGCTCTCCATCATTTTTCAATGAAGCTGAACAATTTTATAGTGACGAAGCTGACTCATAACATACATGCATAAATCTGAGATCATAACATGAGGAACCTTGGGCTCAAACCATGCCACAAGATGAAAATAATGGGAGTCTTGACTCCAAAATCCATTTGTTAAGCTAATAACATGATGTTTAGATAAATCATGAAGCATACTAAATCATAATATGTAAAAATGCTTGACATAGACTTGATCATTCAAAACCATAAACATATACATGGGTAATTCGAAATTGTACTTTCTTCATATACATATCATCATGCTTGAATACATATTTCATAGATTTCAACTTTCATGAACTTTCATGGATGGACATCATAATTTATTAAACTTAAAAACATAATTTATAATTGAAAACATTGTAAAAATATTCCCATTAGTCATAATTCAACATTAGAAACATACTTAGATCATACCCTGTCATGCCCCTCCT
>JACEIK010000840.1:50810-64453 GCA_018107945.1 Datura stramonium
GTAGAATTTGTTAGTTTCAGCATTTGAGAAAATATCAGTAATTTATTAGATAGCCTTTTATTATTCTGTGTTTGGTTATATTTTTTAAATCATCTTCTACATAAGGGTCTTTTATTAGTAGTTTTTTCTTTATAGAATTATTCTATGCAATGGGTTTTCTTAGGGTCACTTGTCATTCTAAGTACAATATCATGTCTAGGGTGCATACTTGGGTCATGACAATAATGCACAACAAAATCATTTGTGCCCTCCGATAGGGTCAGTATTAGGCCCGAAGTGAGTTGAGTCTTTAGCTACAGAAAACTTTTCTCACAAGCATTTGACCATTGAAATTTGACCTTCTTCTAGGTCAACAAAGTCAATGGTGTTGTGATAGATGAAAATCCCTCTATGAACCTCCTATAGTAGCCAACTAAACCCAAAAAGCTCCTAATACCTTTAGGATTGACAAGTCTAGGACAATTCTTTACTGCTTATATCTTTTGAGAGTCCACCTATACACGATCGCTTGAAACCACATGACCCAAGAATGCTACTGAGTTTAGACAAAACCCACACTTGCTGAATTTAGAAAACAATTGGAAATGCTTGAGAGTTCGCAACACAATCCTCAAATGAGCGGCATGCTCCGCCGTGCTCCGGGAGTATATGAGAATATCATCAATTAAAACAATCATGACCATATCTAAATACTGCTTGAACACCCAATTTATCAAGTCAATAAAATCTGCAAGAGCATTCATTAGTCCAAAAGACATAACGACAAACTTATAGTGACCATTCCAGGTCTTGAAAGTTATCTTGGGATGTCTCTCTCCCTAACTCTGAGCCGGTGATAGTTGAATTTGATGTCTATCCTAGAAAAGCACTTACCACCCTGAAGCTAATCAAACAAGTCATCAATTCTGGAGAGGGGATACTTTTTCTTGATTGTGACCTTGTTTAATTGTTGATAATAAATTCACATCCTAAGGGAATCATCCTTCTTTCTAACAAAAAGAGCTAGGGCACCCCTTAGGGACTTACCGGGCCTGATGAAACCCTTATCTAGTAGATCCTTTAACTGCTCCTTCAACTCCTTTAGCTCGGCTTGAGCCATTCTATAAGGAGGAATGGGTATAGGATGCATATTGAGGAAAAGATCGATATCAAAGTCAATCTCCCGCTCGGGAGGGACTCAATGCAGATCACCTGGAAATACCTCCGAAAACTAACATACAATAGAATTGAAAAAAGAGTCAATGTCTCGAGCATTGCATCATTAACCCAAACTAGATGATATACACAACCCTTGGAGATCACCTTCCTATCCTTGATATAGGAAACAAAGAGACCTACAGGCACAGTTGAACTACCCTTTCACTCTAGGACTGGTTTACCTGGAAATTAAAACTCCACCATATGGGTTCTACAATTGACCGAAGCATAACAAACATGTTATCAATCCATACTGAATATAATATTAAAATCGGTCATATCTAGCTCTACTATTTTGGTTGAAGTTACTTTTGGGAAAATCATGACAGGGAAATTTGGGTATACCCGTCAAGCTAAACTAACTCACCGATGGGAGCAGAGACTGAAAAGGGTTCTAACAAAATTTTGGGACTGAATTTGAAACAAACATCAATAGAAGGAGTCATGAATGATAATGTAGCCCCTGGATCTAGCAATGCATAAATATCAAGATGGGATACTCGTAACATACTAGTAACCACATCGAGTGATCACTCTTATTCCTAACAAGACGAGAGTGCATGGAACCTATTCTAACTATGTCTGCCACCCGCACTAGAGGAGGCACCTTGTTGAGATGGGAAAGCTGTTGGAGCTGCTGAAGTGGTGGTTGGGGCATGGCCTCTACTGTAGCCCTGCCTAGTCAAAGGATAATGCCTGCGCATGTGTCCGACTTACCACACTCGAAGAAAACATCTTAGCGAACCAACCACTCTCCTGGGTAGTTTGTACCACATTTCCTACAGATTGGGAAAATGTGCTCTATGGTCATGCTCCTCTAGCTCCTTGAACCTGAAGCCCTGCTCCTCTGATCATCTCAATGTTTGGATGGAATGCTAGCTGATGATGGTACCGGGTGTCTACTGGAACTGCCCACATCTCCCTGTCCTGGCCCTCTTGATCTCTCTCTCCTTCTCTTTCATATGCTCTATCTCTATCTGCTGGGAATATATTATCAATCCGAAGATAACTATGACATTAATCAACATGGCAGTCTTGCACTCCTTGACTAAGGTATCTGCCACTATATTAACAAAAATGCTCATGTAAGCCTTCCAACCGAACACCACCTCCGGTGCATACTTGGACAATGGGGTAAACTCTAAGGCATACTCCTAGACAATCATGTTGTTTTTCTTCAAATTTACGAGCTCAGCTGCCTTTGCCTCTCTTAGCTCTTGAGGAAAGAATTTGTCTAGAAAAACAGTAACAAACTCATCACAACTAATGGGAACTGCACCAACTCCCCTTCTCTTCTTCCTCAGTCAGAACCATATATGACAGACCCCCTTCAGCTGATAAGAGGCTAAGTTTTCATTCTCTTCTCCAGACACCACCATAATCTGGGTGATCTTTTGAACCTCCTCTATGAACTCATGCGACTCCTCATCCACCATTGACCCAAGAAACTAAGGTGGGTTCATCCTGAGGAAGTATCACACCCTAGCTACTGCCGAATTCTCATTATGGTGGATATGTGCTACTGCTTGTTGGTTGACCTGGGCTATCATAGCCCGAACTGACATTGGAAAAACGACCCTGAACTCGAAATTTGCAACCTTCTTAGATAAAAGGATCAGTCGGACCTGGTGGGGCTGGCTAATCCCCATCTCCATTGCGATTTCCATGGCCATTGCCATTGTCATTTCTTCTTCCGTTGACTCAGCATGAAGGAATATTTCTATAAATGCGTATAGAACGAGTTAGAGGAGCAGAGAGATGTACTTCATCGCACGACATAGATAATTAAAGAAGGAAAATTTCCTAAAATGTCTCATAGCCTCTTCCCTATAAGTGTGGCATGCTTCACATCAATGGAAAAGACCCTACCTAATGTAGCGTTCAGACACCCTAGGACACTCCTAAGCATTTGCTCTGATACCAAGTATGTCACGACTTGAGTTGAGACCCTGAACCAAGACACGGGACCTAGAACCACGAATGGCTCCAGAGAGACAATGCATCACTATAGTGCTATGTTGATGAGCAATCTTGCCCAAAGCGGGAAGATCCAGGAGCCTTCACAATTCCTTGCACTATCGAGTTATGTGTGTTTAAGAAATCCCTCTGAGATCCTTGCACAAGTATAAATCTGATGCCCATTATCATCTTTAAGAAATTGGGGCTTGGGAAGACCAAACCCACATCGATAAGGTTGTTAATGGTTGATCGCTTCATAAAGAAACATGTGGGTGTGTTAGAGGATGTATTGGTGAGGTTGGATAAATTTATTCTACCAGCTAATTTAGTGGTTCTTGATTGTGAAATGGATTTAGAAATTCAAATCATTCTAGGGATACCATTGCTCGCCACAGATAGATCTTTGGTAAATGTGGAGCTAGGAGAGCTCAAGTTCTGGGTTGGAAGTGAAGAGGTTACTTTCAAGGTGTGTCCGTCCGTTGAACCTCATGATGAATCTAAAGTGATTGGAGTGCTGCATGAGGGGAATGAGTATAACAGAGTTAATATGGAGGAGGCCGAGTCGGAGGATGATCCTTTGAAGAATGAATGCTAAATGAGAAATACATCATACCACGAAGTTAAATAAGGGGCTTCTTGGGAGGCAACCCAAGTGTCTTATTTTTAATGTTTTAATGTGATTGTTGTTTTTGGTATTATAGGACTAATTACGTGAGAAGCAAGGAGAGGAAGCACGAAAACAAGGCAGGCAACACACTTGACCGGCAAATCGCCGAGCCAGATGCACAGACCGCTGCACCCTTAAGCATTCAAGTAGAAACCTGGGAACAAAACTGTTAGATCGGCGAATGAGCCGGCGTAACGCTGATGCAAAGTCGCGTACCGCCTCTTGATCACTGGTGCAAGCCAGAATACTTGAGCAGTGGGTATCCAAGTGGCGATTCACCAATAAAACACAGAACTTAGTTCGTGAAGCGCTTGTCAATCGCCGGTTGCAAGACACTACATAGGGCATAAAATAAAGCATGAGATAGTAAGGCAGCGAACCACTAGATCCAACCGACGATTGCCGGGGTAACGCCAGTGAAGGTATGGGTTTTATTTTAAAATCTTAACTAAATGCCGGATCTACCTAACCCAAAATATGTTTGTAGCCGCCCTAATCTGCAAAAACATCCTTTAGACTCCCCTTTTCCTCTTTTTAACACTTACCCGTACTCATTTTTATTTTCCCAACACTCTACCTTTCCATATTCCCACAACTCCCTCTCTTCCATTTCCCATACAATTAACACATCATTAACCACCCACCTCCTCCTCAACCAACCACATTCTCACCTTCTCACCTATAAAATTACCCACCCTTTCTACCTAATTTTCACCACACTCACAATCTTCCTCTCGACTAAATAAGTCTCACGAGTTTGCCATTGTTGAGAATTATCAATCTTCAAAAGCTAATATTTTACAAACCTTCTCTTAAGAGTGGTAATGTACCTTTAACTTTCTTATTCTCTCATGAATGGTACTCTGGTTGCATATACAAGTGGTTATGACATACATTCCCTTCCTTTTTACTGCCATTCTCCCCAATATTTTCATGATTGATACTATACTTGTTGTTGTATGAAATTAGTGGGATGATAGAAGCTTCTTGTTAAAATAGATGTGGGGGAATCTGTTAGTATTGTATTGAGCTAAATGGGGTGAAGACTGAGTAACCGAAAAAGGGATTAAACAGACATACTTTTCCCTACGATAGATTAGGTGACGCAATTCTTAAGGGTAATTCTCCAATTTAACCCTTTACATGTGTAGAGGTACTCTTTTGATATGTTGTGTGTGAGTGTTTGAGATATTGTGATATTGGAGTTTAGGGTGATGAATTGGGGACGACAACTATTGGCTATTCGTTGGTCGAGTCTGGCAAAACACTGATGGGATGCTGGTTTGGCCTAATATTGGCTTCGGGCCACTATCTTGATCCCGCATTACATCGGCGGTTCACGGATTGGGACCAGAAGTTCCCTGCTCTATGACCGATTGAATAACTCCTACCCCAGTTTTTTAGTTCTCACCGCGGTTCAGTGGCGGTCCGTGGATACCCTCCTACGGCTCGCCAGTTCTACCAGTGCTTTGAATGTTAATTCTCCATCTTTGTTTCTCCTTTAAAATTTTACTGTAGTTGTTTGATGTTTGCTTTTATTATAAAAATGTGGAACTAACATCGTGTTTGTAGAAAATGACATCATTGAAGAACATCGGTAATGGCAAGGCTCCAGCTTCTTCTTCCACAAAGGGCAAGGGAAAGGGAAAGGCAAAGCAGCTGCAGTGCCCGCCAACACTAGGGATGCTATCATGTTTTGTGTGACCGATATGATGGGGTACAGCGTCATCTACAAGTGCTTCTAAATCACCATAAAAAAGCGGTTTGACTTGGTGGGGCTATGCGGTGACCTCCTCAACATCACCGCTCAGTTCACGGACAGCCAATGGCACATTTTTGCTAATCCTCTCCCAGATTATTATCCATGCTTGTTTCTAGAGTTATACGCTTCCTAGTAGGCATAGAAATAAAGAATGAACCACAGAGGCAAAGTCGATAACTTCCCCTGTCTGCCTTTAGTCATGGTGCGAGGAGTTGAGGTTGACATCACACCAGCATCTATCAACTATCTATTTTGGGAGGACGAGATTGACACTGGCTCAGAGTACATGGCCAGGATTGTTGACCTGAAAAATCAGTTCACTTGGATAGCTCATATCATTTCGACCGACACACCTTGCTAGCCTACTATTGGCGGAAAAATCTGTCATGAACCGAATGGAGGCCCGGATCGTGACACGGGACAAGGAGCCCCGAGAGACCCTAAGTCGACCCATGGCATAAGCATACATCTAACTCAATCAAGAGATGAATAACCATCAATACAATCATAGAGGAATTCTAACTTGAATATAACATCAAAATATATAATCCAATGCTGAATACATACATCTGTCTGAATAACCTCTAATCATGATGATTTTATAGGACAAGACCCCAACTAACTCAACAAGAAGAAACTGAAATACATAAAGAAAAGGTGGATAGTTTAGTCCTCTAAAGATGAGGACACACAAATAAATCAACACTAACTCCAATAAGCTGACTAAGAGAAAAGTATGTAAAACCACTAAAGTAAATAAAATCATTTAAAGGTAATACATTAATTAAAATGTAGCATCAGAAAACTGAGAGTAGGACAAGCATGCATTCTTTATGAAATCGTTACCTCTTCAAACATGATATAACATCTTTCATAAAATTATAACTGAATCAATTGACTCAAAGCTGAATTCTAACATTTGTAAGTAAAAGTTTGAGTCAAACTTGTTGTAGAACATTCATTTACATAAATCTCATAAGTAATTATTTTGCATATTTGAAATCATGAGGGACAATGGGAGACTCATCTTTTAACAGACATATCACGATAGAGCTTAGATGGTCCTGACTATTACACTCAAGTGGACAGAGTCGTCCAAAACCTTGCCAGTGCTAAGGACACTACCATGATATCGATATCAAGTAGAAGACCCATTCGCGCAAGGGGATATCTCACAAGGGAGGTCCCAATAATATATACATAATAGTGTAAACCTACGTTGGTGCGTAGTTCTGGGGCATAGGGTGATCAACCCTTTGCCCGCTGGGTGCTAGTATCTTCTCCCAAAAATACGCATATACTCTACATCGTACATACGTAGAAATAGATAATTAATGCATTTGAGTAAAAACCCCATTGATCAATCATAGAATTCATACTTTTTAGAGAGGGATTAGGAATGGGTGTGGAAGAAACCACCGATTCATAACCCTACGTATGTTATGGAGACTGAATCTTACTCTCCCTTGAATGCCCAAAAATGAATTGAAGGAAATTGAAGAAGAAAACCTTGAATCACCCTTTGAGTACCTCTCTATCACTCTTCCATTCTCTTGCATGCATGAATAAAGACCTTAGGATACTTTCCCCCTCTAAAACCTACCTTTCATAGGCTAAAACGACATAGTTTAGGTTTTAGGAATTTAGGATTTACGAAAAGGCCCTTACTAATTTCGCAGAAATAACTGCCAGGTGGTCCTAACGGATGACCTGACGACTCATGGACCAGGGCAACGACTCATTACTTTTCTCGTCAAGTCCATTGCATCATCTTTTCTCCGCCCATAGAGAGCCTCAAATGGTGTCATTCGGATACTAGAGTGATAGCTTTTATTGTAAGAAAACTCAATCAAAGGAAAGTGATCATTCCAACTACCTTTAAAGTGCATCACGCAAGCTCTTAACATGTCTTCCAGAGTTTGAATTGTCCACTCTTCTTGACCATCTATTTATAGATGAAACACTATGCTAAGCTAACTTGAGTCCCAAGTCCTTTTGGAAAAGACCGCCAGAACTGAGAGGTAAATTGAGTACCTCGATCTGAAATAATAGACAAGGGCACTCAATGCAATCGAACAAACTCCCGGATATATAGATTAGCATAATCCTCCGTTGAGTCTATGGTTTTGACTGGTAGAAAATATGCCGCCTTGGTCTATCTGTCTACCACCACCCAAATAGAATCATAGTGTCGACGAGTACGAGGTAGGCCTGTAATTAAATCCATATTAATCTATTCCCACTTCAAAGTGAGAATACTAATATACTAAAGTACACCTCTTGGCCTTTGATGCTCAACCTTTACTTGTTGACAGTTCGGGTGTCACGACCCGAACTTACACCCGAATTGTAGACACGGGACAAGGGACCCCGAGAGACCCCAAGTCGACCCATGGCACATGCATACACTTATTCTCATTTAAATAAGCAAAATACTAAACATAAAACATAACGAAAATGTAACCATAGCATAACATCAGGAAATACTAAATGTACACATAAGCTGAGTACTACAGATTGTCTGAAAGCCTCCACTACATGCAATGGGTTAATGGGAAAACATACCCAACTAACTCAAACAATACGGAAACATAAGATAACATAAAATTCTGTCAAACGATCCTCGAAACATGAAGAGTCACCACTATTCTTAGACCGTGAGTTGAGATGGACTAAGGATGAGGATGAGCCTGAGATCCAGACCCTGTATCATGAAATGATACAACATAGAAAATATGCGGTCATTACGGAGAATGTACCTAGTATGCAAGGTAAGTAAAACGGAAGTTAAAAGTAAAACTAATCTCATAAATAAACATAGAAGAAGGACATCATGTTTGTTTCATAAACTTCATAAGAAAACATAAGACTGAAAACATTCAAATCACTCATAAAGCGTTCATAATCATAATCATAAATAAACTTTATCAAAACATAACTTGAGCCAATAACATAAACATAACATTGCGTAAGACATGCGGAACAATTGGAGGACTCGTCATAACCAACACAATCATGGTAGAGCCTTTCATGATGCCCCAACTATCTTGCTCAAGTGGGAAGAGCCGACCCTGGCTTGTCAGGCGAGGCTGTGCATTAGGCGTGATATGACATTTGAGGGGATCATTATCAATACATCATATCATTAGAAACCCATGGTGGCATGGGGTTATGAGACACCGACATAGTCCTTTGAACACCGTGCTGCTCGGTGCTAGACACAGCTCCCAAAAACATGCATATAGGCTCATACGTGAATCAATAACATCATGCATTAAGATTCATTGGCTAAAATATAAAATTTATCATCATTGATCCCCTTTAAAACACAATTAACAGAGAATCAAGGCCCTTTTTATCGGCCAACATCATAAATCAATAAATCATGCAATTCGTTCATAAACCGATAATCATTCTTCAACATGTGAATATTGCCCAATACTTTGGCATACTTAATTCTTTCAAAGATGGGCTCATAAACATGGGTAACTTGAATTCATGCTTTACCATCATAAATAAATCTCAAAATATTGAGTATTCATCATAAATCATAGCTTTCATGAATCTTCATCAATGGGCATTTTAGATTTAAAAAGCTTGAAACATGATTTTAAACAAAATAATATAAACCTTGCCCATGATTTATAATTCAATAACAAAACTCAATTAAATCATACCCATAAAGAGAAATCACATTTTTATGCATTTGGATAAAACCCCATAGAACTTGAATAGGAGAATTCATAATTTAATACTGAATTTGGGCATGGGTGTGAAAGGATTCACCCATTCTAAACCCTACATACCTGGGAGCACTTGGTTCATAATTTCCCCTTGAGAGCCCAAGATGGAATTTGGAGAATTTTGAGGAAGAACACTTGAATAACCTTCTACTCCCCTCACTAACTCTTGCATGCATAAATGAGGCTTAACATAGACTAATTACCTTTAAAAGACCCTATTCTGACCTTAAAATGACATAGTTTAGGCCTTAGGACTTTAGAAAATTATGAGAAGGCCCTTACTAATTCGCAGAAAATAACTGCCAGGTAATGCTAACGGGTGACCTGATGACTCGTTAGGACGGGCAACGACTCGTCGTGTCGCCTGTCAAGTACACTGCCTCACCCTCAATTAAAATTCCATAGGCTTTCTCATGACCCACCTCACGAGTCATTGGGATTGACCACGGCGCATGGGGTCCCATCCGTTAGGTTCACTGGTCAGACCTTCTACTTAATCCTCAACCTCATCTCACGGTAGACCTGATGACTCCTGGTAGCTGGCCACGAGTCATTCCTATGCCTGTGGGGAGCTCAACTCCTCAGCCTATTCCATCCTTCCCACGAGCCACCTGACAACTCGTGGGGTCTCCTCACGATTCATCCAACGACTCGACCATCACTATTGCAATATTTTTCTAAGATTTTCCCTGTTTGACTCCCGTGTCTGATCCTTGGGTTCCTGGGGTATAACATCGGGCACTTGGCTATGAATTCTGCAATATCCCTCTTGATGTCGTTCCACCAATATATTTCCCGCAAGTCATGATACATCTTGGCGGCACCTGAATGGATAGAATATCTGTATCCATAAGCCTCGTGCAACATCCGACTCCTCAATTCATAGACATCCGAAAAACATAGGCGTCCCTGGTACCGTAGCACACCATCTCCCCCTTGGGAGAAAAACTCTACCTTCTGACTTTGAACAACCTCTTTCATCTTTACCAAAATAGGTTCCTCATCTTTTCTAGCTTTCACATCAGTCACCAATGACGATTCTGACCCGTTCTGGACAACAACACCGCCATCGGTCGAGTTCACCAACCTAACTCCAAACCTTGCGAGTCGATATACATCATTCACAAACTCTTTCTTTCCTTCATCCATATGGGACACACTCTCCATAGAGAATCTACTATGTGCATCCGCCACCACATTAGCCTTCCCGAATGGTAAAGAATACTCATATCGTAGTTCTTGAGTAGCTCCAACCACCTCCTTTGCCGAAGATTGAGATCCTTATACCTGAAAACATATTGTGAACTCTTGTGATTTGTAAATACATTCACGTGGGCCCCATACAAATAATGCCACCATATCTTCAAGGTGAATGCCATCGAGGCCAATTCAAGGTCATGTGTCGGGTAATTCTTCTAATGGACATTCAACTGTCTTGAGGCTTATGCTATCACATTCCCATGCCTCATCAACACACACCCAAGTACGATCCTTGAAGCATCACAATACACCATGAATCCATCGGTACCCTCGGGTAGGGTCAACACCGGTGCTGAAGTGAGTCGAGTATTCAACTCTTGGAAGCTCTTCTCGCAAGCCTCTGACCATTGGAATTTCACCTTCTTCTGAGTAAACTTTGTCAATGGTGATGTAATAGATGATAAACCCTCAACAAACCTCTGATAGTAACCAGCTAAACCCAAGAAGCTCTGAATATCTGAAGGATTCATTGATCTAGGCCAATTCTTCACCGCCTCAATTTTCTGAGAATCTACCATTATGCCCTCACTCGGAAACACATGGTCCAAAAATTCTATGAAGTACAACCAAAACTCACACTTGATAAACTTGGCATACATTTGGCGATCCTTGAGAGTCTGAAGCACTACTCTCAAATGAGCAGCATGCTCCTCCTCGCTCCGAGAGTATATAAGGATGTTATCAATGAACAGAATCACGAACATGTCCAGATATTTCTTGAACACCCTATTCATCAAGTCCATGAAAGTTGCAGGAGCATTCGTTAGTCCAAAACACATAACTACAAACTAATAATGGCCATACCACATCTTGAAGGCTATCTTAGGGATATCACTCTCTGGAACTCTGAGTTGATGATACCCGGACCTGAGATCTATCTTAGGGAAACACTTTGTCAAACAAATCATCGATCCTGGGTAAAGGATACCTGTTCTTGATGGTGATTTTGTTCAATTGCCGGTAGTCAATACACATGTGAAGAGAACCATCCTTCCTTCGGACAAAGAGAACTGCTGCACCCCATAAGGACTTGCTCGGTCTAATGAAACCCTTATCTAACAAGACCTTCAACTTCTCCTTCAACTCTTTTAGCTTGGATGGAGACATCCTGTAGGGAGGAATAGATATAGGCTGTGTGTCGGGAAGAAGGTCAATACCGAAATCGATCTCTCGCTCAGGAGGAACACTTGGCAAATCATCAGGATAGACCTCTGGATACTCCCATACTACTGGAACTGACTGTACAGTCAGGGCCTCGGACTCGACATCCTTAAACCTAACTAGATGGTACATGCAACCCTTAGAAATCATCTTCCTGGCCTTAAGGTAGGAAATGAAACGATGTACATTCACAGTTGAACTACCCTTCCATTCTAAGATTGGCTCACCCGAAAATCTGAAATCTACTGCCCGGGTTCTATAATTTATTGAAGCGTAGCATGCAAAAATCCAATTCATGCTGAGAATAACATCAAAATTGGTCATGGTTAACTCTAACAAATCTGCTGAGGTGACCTTATGAAGGACTAAATCGAGCGACCTCCATACACCGATCTAGCTATAACTGAGTCACCTACTGCAGTGGAAGCTGAGAAGGGTTCAAGACTTTGGGACTGACTCCGAAGCTAGTGGCCACATAAGGTGTCACAAAAGACAAGGTAGCCCCCAGATTTAGAAAAGCATAAATATCACTATGGAAAACTCATAACATACTAGTAACCACATCTTTGGAAACTTCCTGCTTCTGATGGGATGCTAAAGCATAGAATTTATTCTGGCACTGACCACCAGCTATGCTAGTAGATGACCCCTGTTGTGCTGAACATACAGGAGGAGCTACTGAGCTAGAAGCTGGGCCTCAGCCTCCAACCTGATCCTGTATCGTAGCTGGACAATATCTAAGCATGTGTCCAGGCTGCCCAGACCCGAAATAAGAACCTGAACCTGCCAAACACTAGCCTGTGTGTCCTAGACAACATCTGCGACAAGATGGGATGCCAGAATCTATGAGTCTACTTCTATGACCCCTCGAGCCTAATACCTGTCCCCTCTGATCATGTTTGTGCCTAGATTGCACACTTAATGCCGAAGATGCTGGGGCTGATTATCTCTGGTGTTTCTACTGTCTTTTTCCACCTCCAGAACTCTTATGAGAGAATTTGTTGTCCTCGGTCCTAACCCTCTTGGCCTCCCTCTCCCTCGAATGTGCCGCCTCCATATGCTGGGCGTACAACACTATCCGTGGGAATCCATGTCCTTATGGAGCATAGAAGTCCTACAATCTTTGTCCAAATAGCCCGCTACTCCATGGACGTATCTACTCACTCGCATCCTCTGATCGGCTACCAACTCTGGGGCATATTTTGATAGGCGAGTGAACTCAAGGGCATACTCTTGTAAAGTCATTCTCCCTTGCTTCAAATTCATTAACTCAGCCGTCTTCAGCTCGCTCATCTTTCGAGGGAAGAACATATCTAGAAATTAAACATGGAACTCTTCCCAAGTGATTGGACCTGCTCCTACGACCCTGCTATCCTTCCATTAGTGAAACCAGATATGCGTGACGCTTTTTAGCTGGTAAGAGGCCAACTTGCCACACTCAACCCCATTCACACCCTGACTTGGGTTATTTTGAAAATCTCATCTACGAACTCATGTGGGTCCTCATCTACCTTGGACCCAAGAAACTTTTTTTGGTTCATCCTCAAGAAGTCTCTGACTCTAGCCGCCGCTGCATTGCCATTTTATGGAATTTGCACAACGGCCTGTTGATGGACCTAAGCGGTCAAGGTCGGCACAAGCATCTAAATAGCGGCTCGAAACTCAGGATGGGTTGCTTGCTCTGGTGCCTAGGGCTCCTGAACTTGTGGGGCTGGCTGATGCCCATGACCATTGCCATCCTTGTGGCCTTAACCATCTTCATTCCTCTTTTCGTTCGTTCTTTGAGTATCCATGATTCTGCAATCGCGAACAGCACGAATTAGAAGGATAGAAAGACTTTTCATTGCACGACATAGACAATGAAAGAAGGCAACATTTCCGAAATGTATTGTAG
>JACEIK010000840.1:94995-113800 GCA_018107945.1 Datura stramonium
TCGATACTTGGCTTACTTGAGCCACTTACTACTTGTTCGACCACGTGCACTTGCGTGTAGTAATCCAGACAGCCGAACAACAAGTCTTCCTTTATAAAAACCTAACAAAAATTATTTATACTATACCACAAACTCGAAACTCAAAAGCTATCAAAATACCTGTCAAACTATTTCATGCACCATAAAATAGACATAGGTTTTGTGGATTTATTCTGCTTAACCGCATTTTCCTCAACTCATGTAGTTTGAACTCCACCACAAACCCATCAATGCAAAGTCAAAGTGACATACAATCCATGGAGACAACCTTAAACAAGTAGACTAGATGATCTGCATTGCTTCTCTTCCATCATCATTGACTTACAGATCATTAAAGTAATCTTGATCCATGGATTTCCCCTTGGATTGTCTTTACTTTTTCTGCTTCCGTTCAATTTACAGATTGTTAATATGACATACAACCCATATTTTCCATCGTGCTTGAGTAGCTCCTAAATCCGAACTGCTGGATAGTATCCTTTTTTTTCCACGCCAAGATCGATGGTCCGTGAATGAGATTTACGATCATGAATTGGTCTTTCTTTTGGTAAACAATTCAAATATTCAAGTCCAAGCTCCATAGAATATGTATTGGCTCATGCAACCACTGTACGACCTGTATCTTGCCCATTTTGTGGTACTTCGCATTGTTTTCCTCGTTTAGGCTAATTTAACTTCGAATACTAACAAAATGACAATTTACCATTAAAAAGATATAAAAATAAGCTAAGGGATATTGAAAATATATTAAGACATCAAAGGTGTCGTATTTTCATGACACATGAACACCACAATTTAATGTCTATGCTTATCCTCAAGAAACTAAAACAAGACACTTTACTATACCTATGCTCAAGTATCCCAAACTAAGTTGTCCACAATGGTTTTGCTAAGTAGCCACATGCATGTATTTTTTAAAACCTCATTGGACTGAGCTAGCCACTGAAACTTATACAACCTGTATAGAAGTTTGAACGACAAGGAAACCATAAAAATACTACAACAGATAAAATAAATAGGATCAGTGAGGTCACAACAGCTCATACCGGCATCTATAAAGCCGAAAAGCCACAATCTCTACGAACAGAAAAATAACGAAACTGAAGAGGCTCTATATATGTACAAAAACTAAGAAGAATTCTGCCAAGGCCATATATAACATGCTGAAAACTCATACGTTCTATGTAATAAGCTCTATGAATAATTGCCTATCATATGTCTAGAAAGGGTCTTGACCTACCCATTTATTATTTATATACTCAAAACACAAACTAAACCTCTAATTCGACAACGGTAATAATAATGAAGCTTATCAAATCAGCTAAACTCAGTATCTCCTACTGGAGAGGTCTATTTGGGCCTTGGTCTAGACCTTTGGGCATGAATACTGCAATGCCACCCAAGAAATTGGAGCGTCAGTACGAAATAATTTGCTGGTATGTAAGGAAGAGATAACATCTCGATAGGCTGTAATCATTAAATCGGAGCAGCATATAATATAATAATTGAATGCTATCCTAGCTAACTTAATAAATTAAAGGGTACATAATAATCTACAACATCAATAGTCTATATAATCTAAAGGCATAACAAACCTTCGATACATAGTCTGTAAGCTATATTTATAGCCTATAATCTCTAATCTGTAATCTATGATTCCTGTGAATTCTTTAGGTTCATTAAGCTTCTTATCTTCTTTTTTCTTTTAGAACATAACATACACGGTTACACACGCTTAAAGCATGAGCACATATATTGAGTCACAATAGTATTAGCCATAAAATGGTAAATAACAATTGAGATGACACTATATATTGCTGACAAAGGGGCAATCTAAGCACACATTGTTAATTAGCTATAAAAGAGGCGATAGTATGGAAGCACAAAATGTACATGCGTAACAAGAGTAGTCATTATGAATTAACTCCTGTAGTTTAGTTTTGATAAGTTCTTTAGAAATTCATTATATTTACTACTTTAATATTCATGCTGCTAACTTTTTTATAACTCATTATACTACTCTTTCACGCTCATTCTTTAGAATCTAAGACGCTAGTGGAACTCATGAATTGGTGACGTTCAAATCCACACCTCACGAGGAGAAAGTGTAAATAATCATCACAATATGAATATCCAACTAAGAGTGGGGGTTGAGTCCACAAGGAATAGCGACTAAAGAATTCAAAAGTTGTCTATTGACTTGAACTAAAATTGCATCCATGTATTGAAAATAAAAATAAAAACATTGGGGGGAAAACGAGATCACAATTTAAATTAAAATCAACTATCAAGAGAACCAGACAACCAAATTGAATGAAAAATTATGAGCAAGGGCCTGGGATGCTCTTGGGTAAGATTTGACACCTAATATTTTTGCATCACTTGGGTGCTCTTTGCCTTGAGTTTTCTCAAACCCCAAGGCCTCATTTAATTAACCCACTATGACTTAGGAAAGATTTGTGCTATCTCTAATGGGTGTATGACTATGGTTTTTAGCTATCCCTAGCCCAACCCCACACACTCAAGACCCAATTCCTACCATTGCTTTCTCTCCCTATTCAATTTCCATTTTTCAAGAAAAAATAGAATAAGTTGACATAGCTCACCTTTGCAACTATGGATAATTTAATTATAATTTGAAAGAAAACAACATATTTTTACTAAATGAGTAATTACATGATTAATATAGTCATACACAATCCAATCTATCCCCAATCATGCACACACACCCTTAGCAAAATATCTAGTTACTCATACATGAATAATACCAAAAGTATATTGACAAATAAATTCATAAAATTCATCATTAAGAGTAAATAACAAGCTAAAAATTGTTTTCAATGGTGATTTGTATGTTAAGGAAGAAGAAGAAAATCTATTCAATATTTCTCTCTCTAACTCCCCAAAATCTGGAATGGAATATTTGATACTTTTCTAGAGAATGTACAAAATCGAGTGTCAGACTCTCCTATTCCCAAGGTTAGTGTGTGACAAACTAGGTATCAGAGTAATAGATTCATGTGTCCTACAGAGTCTATGGAGCTTTTTTTTTATACTCTAGATCATGATATAAAGATGACCCATATGAAAGATTCTAATGCTTGTGTTACTATTTTCACGACCTTAGCTGAGACCCCAGAATGAGAGACGGGACCTAGAACCACGCACGGATCCAAGTTAACCCAATGGAATAAGCATAGCGACTGAAAAAAATAATTAAAGCAGAAAATAAAGCATGAATAGGACATAAGTTTAAATATGCATATCATAAGGTCAAAAGCATAACACAACTCAACAACGCTGAACTATCTATACATGATAGGTTTGAAAAGCCTCTATTGCTACGATGAGCTAATGGGACAACACCCCAAACTAGCTCTCTAGATATGAAATTGAAAGACATGGTAAAAACATAAAACTGATAACATCCCCAGAGAATGAGGAATCACCCAAGTAGAAATTGAACTGGACTGATCAGGAACGAGCTATTGGCGAGACTGAGTTGGATCACCCGAACATATATCATGAGACGATATAACATAGAGTATGTGGTCAGTACATGGAATGTAATGAGTATGTAGAGAAAGTAAATATGCTATTAAAATAAAAATATGAAATCATGATAATAAATCAAGAAAGTTTATGAGAGTAAGAACTACATGCTAAACACCATAAATCTGACGTATACATATTCATATGCTATTCATCGTATTCTAAACATAGTGACCCAAAGTTTAGCAATACAAATCATAGAACATTCCTGCTTTAAATTGTAAGTGAAAACTCATAAACTGATCGATGGGTTGAATATGCTATAAAACATAATATCATGAGTCCTGAACATGAGTAATTGAAATAATGAGGAACAATGGGAGACTCGTTATAATCGAAAACCATCATGTATGACCGCATGATGATCCTACGTCTTGCTTATGTTGAGAAGAGCATCCTAAGCCTTGACAGGGAAAAGGAAGAATGAGATATGATATCACGGGTGTGTGCCATCAAGTCTACTCTTAGGGAATTTTGGGGTGTTACATTATCTTCCCCTCTAGAACATTCATCATCGCATGTACAGTGAGCATATTGGAAGGATGGGGAAAGAACTGCAATAAAAAAAATTAACAACCATATCTTAAAACTGACGGAGTGACTGGCTCCAGACTTATTTACAAGAGTGAACTTGAATTCATGAAACATACATGCATGTTATGACATGAAAGCAACTTAGAGACATAAAATTGACATGAAACTAAATAGAGTACTAAGAAGGAAACTGCTACCTCATACTGAAACTGAGTCGAAAGGGAAAAGAGACGTAATTTAGACATAATTTCTGCTATGGCTTCCGACGTAGCTCCATCAACAAGTTGATTTCTCCATGAAATCTTAACTGAAGCTACTTCCTTTTTCCTCTACTTCTGAACTTAAGGATCAAGGATGTCAACTGGACCTCCTTATAAGCAAGGCTATCCCTCACACTAATGTTCTCTAGCGGAAGAACTAAGGCTACATCACCAATGGTGGCACTTGGATGGATAAAGTACCAAGAGATATAATCCTCATTGAACATACACTCTCTCATGTCATCTACAACTGAAACATACAATCGACCCTAATATCGGAGTACAACATCTCCCCTTGGGAGAAAGCCTTTACTTTTTGATTTTGGACTGCTTCCTTCAACTTCACTAGGATAGCATCCTTATATTATCTAGCTTTAACTTCCATAACACCAAAGAAGATTTCGGCCTATTTTGAACAATAACACCACTATCTAGAGAATTTGCAAGGCGAACCCCTAAATGAGAAATCCTGTGGACATTCTTCACCAACTCCTTTCTCTCTTTCTGGACATTAGGCACACATTCCATGGAAATCTTACTAAGAGCATTCTACTTTACATTGGTCGTGCCTAGATGATAAAGGAAACTCATGTCATAGTCCTTGAGAAGCTCTAGCCATCTCCTTTGATGAATATTCAGGTCCTTTTGAGTGAACATGTACTTAAGGCTCTTATGGCCCACGGACACATCAATATGCACCCTATACAAATAGTTCCTCCAAATCATCAAAGAAAACATTGCAACTGTCAACTCTAGGTCTGTAATACCTTGAAAGCCATAGATTATATCCGAGAGTTGAAATGGAGAAAACAGAATTTTCTACATTAAGTCACAGGATGAGTCGTCCAGTGACTCGTTGGGTGCGCCACGAGTCGTTAAGTGACTCGTGGGATGGAGGTTGGACATGGTTAAGATTTTGAGTTTTGAGGTGACCACGAGTCATGGTCACCACCACGATTCGTTAAGTGGTCCATGGTTAAGAGTTGATTTAAGGTTGAATGTTTTTGGTAGTGTCTCTAACGGGTTGTCACCACGAGTCGTAGGGTACACAACGAGTCGTGGTATCCCTCATGGTGACCAGTGTTGAGAATTTCCAGTGCAAACGATGAATGGAGGATTTAGAGTCGTGGTGATTGTGCACGAGTTGTCCAGTGCAAAGTGATGAATGGAGGACTGGCAGTGTGTTTTTCCCACTGAATTTATTAAGGGCTTTTCCCTAATTTCTAAGTTGTTAAGGCCTAAACTACATTGTTTTAAGCTAAGAATATAGTGTTTTAAGAGGGGAAAGTTCATTCTAGGCCTATTTACTTCCATGCATGAAAGTCTAGAAGCTCCTAAGGGTGATCAAGCATAAAATTCCTCAAGTTCTTCCCCAAATTTTCGTTGGGTAATCAAGGGAGTTGTGAAATATGATTTCTATAAGTATGTATGGCTATGAATGGGTGTATATTATAACTTCAAAAAGATATTCTTAATTCAAAGAATATACACGGTCAAAGTATCAAAACAACTAACCCGACGAGTGCCGAGGTCGAATCCTAGGAGGCCTAGGGAATGATAAATTCCATAATCAATTGATAAATTGATATTATCTTGAATCATATAGATTTAATATAAAAGCAAAGAAAATGGGGGGTTAAACATCGTAGAGAATTACACAAATTGATTTAGTGAACTAAAAGTAACAAGNATTTAGTGAACTAAAAGTAACAAGATTAGCTAAGTTGTTGACAATAGTGTGAAATACTAAAGGTGCGGTGTAGATGAAATACTAACTAGATTGGGATAGGCCAGGTCATCTCATAAGTTCAACAAGTGTAAATAATCTCGGGAAGTAGGTAGATCGACTTCTCATCCTATTGATCATACCTAACTATAGTTTCCACAAATCTAGCTGCGATTTAGCTCAACCCGAATTGATTTAGATTAGCAGTTTCACCATTCCTAGCTATTAGTTGCCAATTAGGAAGGAGGAAGTAATTTCAACTATTTCTAGATTAATTTTACAATCTCTTATCCATACCCACTACTATATTCCCTTCCAATACCTAATTACTTTCTCCCGAGTAACAATCAAGCAAGTATAGATGGACTCACATCATCATCAATGGATCTTAATTAATAGATTGAAGGGAATCTAATAGATTTACACTTAATTGAATATTATGAAGATTACTCTTGCAATACGCAATCCGATTAAGTATTCATCATCACACACCTATAGTTAATGATTTTAGCTACTCATAGTTAAGAAATTCAAAAACACATTCATCAATAGCATCACTGAATTCAATAATAAGAGTAGATAAATCAAATGCACAATTATCCTTCAACTATAGCTGAAACTTGATAATGCCAAAGAAGAAAATAGAGCAGAGTATTTTCTACAAGTTTCAATCAAAATCCCTTTCAAAGCTAAAAGATTGTCTTCAGCTAAAAGAGAAAATAATGATGTGATGTGTACTTGAATTTTCTCTCAATGTATCTATATCTATATATTATTTTTCCGTCTTTTTTCTCCTTCCTCTGTACAGATTACTTATTTTTCTATTTATAGCCTGAAAAGTTGGGTACTTTTCCTCCCTTTTGTCAGTAATGGACAATTACACCCTTAATAGCACTGTTCTGAAACTTGTCAGCCACTTTTCCTCCCTCCGGAGTCATTGGATTTTTATCAACCTCATCTTCATCAGCCACATTTGGTTTCTCCACCTCACTAGACTTCCCCGGTGTATCTCTAATCACCTTGCCACTTCTAGTGACAATAGCGATACATTGACTATCTTTCTTCGGATTAGGCATTGTGTCACTAGGTAGTGTTCCCTTCATCCTTAGTTTCATTTGAGTCGATAGGTGATTCATTTGGTATTTTAAATTCTTGATGGATACCGAGTGTGAACTCACAGTTTGAGCGAGGTTAGACTCCTCCCCTCTTAATTCCTTCACCCCACTTTCAGCTAACTCCATCTTCTTCCAAACTCTTGATAGCATTTCTTAGATATTTGAGTTACCTGCATCACTTACCGCTGACTGGTTTTTAGGATTCCCGACCTTCGGAGGTGGAATGAATGGATTTGATCTTCGATGATAATGATCACCTTCTTGGTTTGCCTCTCTATTACTCCACCTCTCATTTATTTCAGTCCATCCTTGCTGCTCACGATTCCTCTAACCTTGGTTATCATCCCTTGGGTGCCACGAACCTTGATTTTCTCCTTGGAAGCCAGGTCGAGGTCCTCCCATTTGGTTACCCATATATTGGCATTCTTTGTCATATCTTGGTGGTGAAGATTCCCTTTCATATGGTAGGGGACCCTGCATTCCCATGAAATTTACTACCTTTGGACCTGCTCCCATCACATGTTTGGCCATCAATTCTAATTGTTTCATCATTTTGGAAAGAGTCTCATCCCTCCCATCATCCATTTTTCGCAACTCCGCCGCCAATGCACTTGAGAAGATCTCATGAGTGGACACACTTGTCTCCCTTGTCTGCCAAGCCTTGTTGGTTTTTGTCATTCGATCAAGGAGAGATTTTGCAAACCCATATGTTTGGTCCATAATAGAACCTCAGCTAGGTTGTTGGCAACAGATTTTTTGATTGAATCAAGGACTCTATAGAAGCATCGGAGAAAAACTACATCCGGTAATCAATGATTTGGGCAAAGAGCAACCTTATTTTTAACCCTCAACCATGCTTCATGCAAAGGCTCTCCTTGTTCTTGCCAAAAGTTTGTAATATCATCCCTCAGTTGTAACATCATTGAGGGAGGGAAAAACTGATCTAGGAAAGCTCGGTTAACTCTTGCCATGAAGTAATACACCCTAGAGGAAGTTCCTCTAGCCACATTGTTGTTTCCCCCGTCAATTAGAACGAAAAGAGTCTCAACCTGATTTACTCTTGACTAATGTTTGTAATGTTGAAGGGCTGGAAAATTTAAAAGAAATTCCTCAATTGTCAATTTGCATCTTCACTTGGTTTGCCACCAAAGATACCCTTCATCTGTAAAAAGTGAAATATGGTGCTATTAACATGGAACACCGCATTCCCTACAGTTGGTGGTAGGTGAATGGCTCCTGCAACTTCCAGCATCACTGGATTATCTTCTTCAAGTTCCATATTACCCTCCACTGAGGTATCCCATGCTTGGGAGTGAAGGCTCATGTGGTGATGAGATCCTAACAACATAGCAGAAAATCATATAATGTAGCTATAATGTACACTAATTCAACTTTACAATCAATCACAAGATTATCAAGCGCTAGTCCCCGACAATGGCGCCATTTTTGATAACATCCAAAATATATTGTTAATTCAAAGAATATACACGGTCCAAGTATCAAAACAAGTAACCTGATGAGTGACGAGATCGAATCCGACAAGGACTAGGGAATGATAAATTCAAGCGTCTATTGAGAAATTGATATTAGCTTGCACCATATAGATTTATATAAATGAAAGGAAAATGAGGGGTTAAACTTTGCAGAGTGTTACACAAATTTATTTAGTGAAATAAAAGTAACCAGATCAGCTAAGTTGTTGGCAATAGTGTGAAATACTAGAGGTGTAGTCTAGATGAAATACTAACTAGATCGGGATAGGCCAGGTCATCTCATAAGTTCAACAAGTGCAAATAATCTCGGGAAGTAGGTAGCCTCAGCTTCTCAGCCTATTTACTACCCCTAGCTATAGTTTTCTCAAAATGTAGCTGCGATTTAGCTCAACCCGAATTTATTTGGATTAGCAGCTTCACTATTCCAAGATATTAGTTGCCAATTAGGAAGATGGAAGTAATTTCAGCTATCTCTAGCTTAGTTTTACAATCTCTTATTCATACCCACTACCAGATTCCCTTTAATACTTAATTATTCTCTCTTGAGAAACAATCAACAAAGTATAGATTGAACCATATCAACATCAATGGATCTTCATTAATAGAATGAAGGGAATCTAATAGATTTACACTTGATTGAATATTATGGAGATGAATCTAGCAGTACCCAATCCAATTAAGTATTCATCATCACACGCCTCTAGTTAATGATTTTAGCTACTCATAGTTAAGAAATTCAAAAACACATTCATCAATAGCATCATTGAATTCAATAATAAGAGTAGATAATCAAATTCACAATTATCCTTCAACTACAACTGAAACTTAATAATGCCAAAGAAGAAAATAGAGCAGACTATTTTCTACAAGTTTCAATCAAAATCCCTTTCTCAGCTAAAAGAGGAAATAATGATGTGTTGTGTACTTGGATTTTCTCTCAATCTCTCTATATCTATATCTTCTTTTTCTCTCCTTTTTTTTCCGTCCTCTATAAGAGTACTTCTTTTTCTATTTATACCCTGAAAAGTAGGGTACTTTTCCTCCCTTTTTCAGTAATGGGCAATTATACCCTTAATAGCACCATTCTGAAACCGGCGAAGGTATCGGTGGTTCTCCGATGAAATTCGTGAACCGCTGGGTATCTGCTCTTCTTCTGCACTCATTTCCAGTACACTTCAGCGGTTCACTCGGTGTCTCACTGATGCCAATCCATGAATCGTGGATCTTCAATCCGAATTGTAGAATTTGTAAGTGTCATCCGACGACTGAACCGGCGACTTTCCACTGGTGAGTCGTGAACCACCGGAGGCATTCATCCTTTGAGGCAGTGACATTAGGCTTTTAGCTGATATCTTTCCGGTTGACACCTGCAACTCGCCGCTAATTCTCACTTCCTCCTTTTTTCTCTTTTTTTGCTCTTTTCTTCAAACTTAGACATCTGCACACAACAAAAGCAAAAAGGGCATAAAATCCAAATAATCAACTCTGGAACGAAACAAAAACTCAAGTTTTAGAGTCTAATGAGTTGGTAAATTACCAACTCATTAATATCCATCCACATTGCCCAATCCCTCTTCAATTCATGCAATTCTAGTTGATGAATCTCTGGGGTTTTAACCTAACATATGAATTCTCTAAATTCCAATCATGGGTATAAGTTAGCATGTTTCTAATTTTAAATTATGACTAATGGACATTTTTTACAACGTTTTCAATTATGAATTATATTTCCAACTTTTATAAATTATGATGCCCATCCATAAATGTTCATGAAAGTTGAGATCTATGAAATATGTATTCAAGCATGATTAGATGTATATAAAGAAAATATGATTTCAAATTACCCATGTCTATGTTCATGTTTTCGAATGGTCAAGTCTATGTCAAGCATGTTTAAGTATTGGGCAAGCCCATATGATCAAGTATGTTTCATTATCTATCTAAATTTCATGTATTATCTTAACATATGGATTTTGGAGTCTAGACTCCACTATTTTCAACTTGTGGTATGGTTTGAGCCCAAGGCTCCTCATGTTATGATTTCACATTTATGCATGTACGTTATGAGTCAGCTTCTTCATTAGACGATGGAGAGCATTTGCATATTTTCAGGAGTAGTGTCTAGCTCCAAGTAGACTATCACGACCCGAACATAGGCCTGGATTGTGACACAGGAAAAGAAACCCCGAGAGGCTCAAAGTCGACCCATGACTTTAACATACATCTAACTCAATCATAGATATGCGGAAGATCAACATGAATAACAAAGTGGAAGTCTAAACAGTCATAACATCTAAATACATACATGAATCTAAAGATGAATATAAAATATGTCTGAAAAACCTCTAACACTGACGAGTTGATCGGACAAGACCCCAACTAACTCACTATAGTCTAGAAACTGAAAATACGAAATAACAATGATTAGAAGGGCCATCCCGAGATGAGGACTCACCAATTGAGACTGAGAAGTTCTAACTCCAGAAGTCTGACTAGCGGCAGGACTAGGCCTATATATCAGAGCCTGTATCATGAAACGATACAACATAGAGTATGCAGTCAGTACGTGGAATGTACAGAGTATGAAAGGTATATAAAAATGGACAGTTAAAATACATACGAGTTCATAAGAGTGAGACGATATGCTCATAACATAAATATCATCATGTAAACATAAGGCTCAAGGTTTTCAAAACATTCGTATATCATTCATAAACATAATCATAAGAGAAAAGCTTTATTAAACATGACTTGAGCTAAAGTACATAAACATAACCATGCATAAATCATGAGGAACAATGTGAGGACTCTTTGTTACCGACACCATCATGGTAGAGCCTTACATGATGCCCCAACTATCTCACTCAAGTGAGCAGAGTCATCCCAGGCTTACCAGGCAAGAGATGTGTAGTATGTGATATCACGAAGAGGGAATCCATTAATATTGAAATATATATATATGCACAAACCTACTATCGCATGTAGTTCTGAGACATCGATGTAGACCTTTAAACGCCGGACTACTCGGTGCTAGACACTGCTCCGAAAAACATGCACATTAGGCTCAAATTGTTACTGTAACATCATTCTTGAAGTTCACGGCAAAATAAATAACAACATTATTGATCCCCATTTAAAGTACATGTTTATCCATGAACAAGGGCCCATGAATTGGCCAAGAGTTATAAATCCATAAATCATGAAATTCATGCATACTTGTAAACATGTATAACCTTAACATTTTATAAATCCTAGGTAAGTACTTGAGAGAAATCGAATCATAAAGCATAAGTCATAATTGGGCTAGTTAAGATCAAGATCATAATTGAATCATAGCTTCACTTTACATAAACATTCATAATTGGGCTTTTAAAATCAAATATATAAAATTATATTCAAAATAGTCAAAAAAATCTGCCCATAGATAATAAAACAACAGTAGAGACATGCTTGGATCGTACCCATGATAAATAATTAGAAAATTCACTCATAGGGTAAAAACCCCATAGATTCAACAATTAGAATTTTCATGAATTGAGAGGGAATTGGAAATGGGTGTGGGCTATTGCACCCATTCATAGCCTTACACACCTTAATAGACCTTATTTTCACACTTCCTTGATAGCTCAAATGGAATTGAGGAAGAACTTTGTAGATGTAGGCTTGATCACCTCTCAAACATATAAATGCATGCATGAATTAGGATAGGCTTAGAATGACTTAACCCTTCTAAAAACACTCTATCCTCAGCTTAAAACGACTTAGTTTAGGCCTTAGGAACAAAGGAATTATGGAAAAGTCCTTAATAAACTCATAGGGAAAATAGACGGCCAGTCCCAATAAGGGACTGGACGAGTCATTGCCAGTGACCATGACTCATGGTCACCTCCCCTAATCTTCACTGGCCAAGAACTCTCGTGTGGTCACCACGTGGGACACCATGGCTTATGGTGTACCTGACGAGTCGTGATGATGACCCG
The DNA here is from genome assembly GCA_018107945.1 of Datura stramonium. Classification (NCBI taxonomy): domain Eukaryota; kingdom Viridiplantae; phylum Streptophyta; class Magnoliopsida; order Solanales; family Solanaceae; genus Datura; species Datura stramonium. The sequence goes on from JACEIK010000840.1 coordinate 107,695, forward strand.
TTAGGTGCATTGTTGCTTTCTTCTTCCTTCATATCATAATTGACCATGACTGACATGACAAGTCGTGATGATGACCACGACTCGTGGTCACATCCATTCTCACACAAAAATCAAACTTTCCAACAAAGTCCCAAACTTTCCCCATGGGTCACTTAATGACTCGTAGGGTTCCTGATGGGTCACTGGATGACTTGTTCTGACTTGGTGCAGAAATTCCTATTTTTTCTCTGTTTTAACTCCCTGTTATGATCTTAGGACTATAAGGGTATAATAATATAACCTTCTTGGGAATATTCTTCCTCGAATGTTGAAAATCATACAAAAAAGCAGAGAAATGCAATCATCAAACTCAAATACTAAACATACATGCCGGAAAGTAACGGAGTGACTGAATATGATTTGAACTACATGACCGAACTGAATTTTCGAATCACTTATACATCCATTTATATGAAAGAAACTAGGATACATAAGTTCAACATCATATTGAATAGAGTTTTATGGAGGAAATTGATACCTCAGGTTGAAACTGCGCCGCAAGGGAATAAATGGGGGTATTTAGCCATCAAATCTACTTCGGCTTCCCATGTAGCTCCCTCAACATGCTGATTCCTCCACAAAACATTGACTGAAGCTACTGCGTTGTGTCTTAGCTTACGAACCTGATGATCCAGTATCTCCACCAGAACCTTTTCATAACTAAGGCTCTCTTTCACACCGATACCGTCCACCGGAACAACCAGGGATGGATCACCCAAACACTTCTTTAAGAATGATACATGGAAAACTGGATGAACTGAAACTAATTTTTAGGGAAACTCCAACTCATATGCTACCTAGCATATCCATTTCACAATCCATTATGGGCCAACGTAATAGGGACTGAGTTTTCCTTCCTTTCCGAACCTCATCACTCCATTCATATGAGACACCATTAGAAACACCAATCAACAACTTCAAACAAAAGTTCTCTCCTCCTCACATCCGCATAGGACATTTGGTGACTCCTGATCTGTTTTCAACTTGTCCCTTATAAGATGAACTTTCTCCATGGGCTCATCGAGTAAATCCGCTCCTATCATTGCATCTTCACCGGTTTCAAACAAACCGATAGGCTATCTACATCTATGCCACATAGAGCCTCAAACGGAGCCATCTGAATGCTGGAATGGTAGCTGTTGTTATACGCAAAATCAACGAGAGGAAACTGATCATCCCAACTACCCTTGAAGTCAATAACACATTCTCTCAACATGCCCTCGAGAGTATGAATAGACCACTCGGCCTGACCATCTAACTGCGGGTAAAATGTTGTGCTAAGCTTGACTTGAGTACCAAGTCCCTTTTGAAATGATCACAAAAACTGGGAGGTAAATTGAGTGCCTCTATCCAATATGATGGAAAATAGCACTCCATGCAACCAAACAAGCTCCCGAATGTACAACATAGCATAATCCTCTACTGAATTAGTAGTTCTGACCGGTAGGAAATGAGCTGCTTTAGTCAACCTGTCCACAAAGCAAGGCAAACATGTCATGAAGTCCATATTAATCTCCTCCCACTTCCAAATAGGAATACTAATGTCTTGAAGTACACCTCCAAGTCTTTGATTCTCAACCTTCACTTTCTAATAATTCGGACACTTAGCCACAAACTCCGCTATGTCCTTCTTCATGCCATTCCACCAATAGAATTCCCGTAGGTCATGGTACATCTTGGTGGCACCTAGATGTACGGAATACCTAGAATCATGAGCCTCATGCAACATCCGTTCTCTCAAATCATCAACATCTAGGACACACAAATCACCCTGATATCGAAGCACACCATCTCCCCCTTTGTGGAAGACCTCTACCTTATGATTCTGAATGACTTCCTTCAACTTCACTAAAATAGGATCATCATCTTGCCTAGACTTTACGTCAGTCTACAAGGATGATTTTGATCCGTTTTGAATAAAGACACCACCATCGATCGAGTCAACCAAGTGAACTCCCAACCATGCAAGTCGATGCACATCCTTCACTAGCTCCTTCATACTCTTATCTACATTGGACATACTCTTCATAGAAATCCTACTAATAGCATCTGCTACCACATTAGCCTTGCCCGGATGGTAAAGGACACTCATATCATAATCATTAAGTAGCTCTAACCACCTTTTCTGACATAGTTTTAGATCCTTCTAGGTAAACACATATTGTAGACTCTTGTGGTCGGTAAACACATCTACATGTACCCCATAAAAATAGTGTCGCCAAATTTTCAAGGAAAATACTACCACTGCCAATTCAAGATCTTCAATCGGATAATTCTTTTAAAGAACCTTTAGCTTCCCGAAAGCATAAGTTATTACCTTACCATGCTGCATCAATACACAACCAAGGACGATTCTTGAAGAATAAAAATACATTACAAACCCATCGGTACCCTCTGGTAGGGTTAACACCGGTGCTTAGGTGAGTCGAGTCTTCCACTTTTGGAAACTCCTCTTACAAGCCTTCGACAAATATAACTTCACCTTCTTTTTGGTAAAATTAGTCAATGGGGCTACAATAGATGAAAAACCTCAATAAATCTCTGATAATATCCAGCTAAGCCTAATAAACTCCTGAAATCCGAAGGATTCACCAGTGTAGGCCAATTCTTCACCGTTTCTATCTTTTGAGAGTCCACCTGTATACCCTTACTTAACATCACATGGCCCATAAATGCCATTAAGTTCAACTAGAACTCAAACTTGCTAAATTTATAATACAACTGATGATTCTTAAGAGTATATAGAACCACCCTCAAATGAACGACATGCTCCTCCTCACTTTGACAGTATATCAGGATGTCATCTATGAACAAAATCATGAACATATCCAAGTATGGCTTGAACACCCTATTCATCACATCCATAAAAGCTGCAGGAGTATTCCTTATTCAAAAAAACATAACTACAAACTCATAGTGACCATACAGAATCCTGAAGGCTTTCTTCGGGATGTCACTCTCCCGAACCCTGAGCTGATTATACTCAGATCTGAGATCTATCTTCGAAAAGCGGTTAGTACCCTGATGCTGGTCAAACAAATTATAAATCCTAAGGAGGGATATCTGTTCATGATGGTGCCCTTATTCAATTGCCGATAATCAATGCACAAACGAAGAGAAGCATCTTTCTTGTGGACAAAGAGAACTGGTGCACCCCATGGGGATTTGCTAGGTCTGATTAAACCCTTGTCTAGGAGGTCCTTCAACTGCTCCTTCATCTCCTTTAGCTCAACTGGAGCCATTCTGTAAGGAGGAATAGATATTAGACGTGTATCGGGAAGAAGGTCAATACAAAAATCAATCTACCGCTCGGGAGGGATTCCCGGTAAATTATCTGGAAACACCTCTGGATACTCACACATAATAGGAACTCGCTGGATAGTCTGGGTTATTGATGTAACATCCTTAACCCTAACTAGATGGTACACGTAACCCTTAGAAATCATATTTTTGGCCTTAAGGTAGGAAATGAAATGACCTATAGGCACAGCTGAACTACCCTTCCACTCTAAGACTGGTTCACCAAGAAATCCGAACTCTACTATGCGGGTTCTACAATTGAATGAGGCATAACATGAAAATAACTAGTCCATGCCGAGGATAACATCAAAATCGGTCATGGCTAACTCCACAAAATCTGCTGAGGTGACTTTCTGAAGGACTGTGACATGGAAATTTCTATACACCCATCTAGCTATAACTGAATCACCAACTAAAGTAGTGACTGAGAAGGGTTCTAATAAGATTTCAGGACTAACTCTGAAACTACTAGCAACATAGGGCATCACAAAAGATAAAGTAGCCCCTGAATCTAACAATGCATATACATCAATGTGGAATACTCGCAACATACCAATAACCATATTTGGTGAAGTATCCTACTCATGCAGGGAGGTAACGGCATAAAACCTGTTTTGGCGCTGGCCGCCACCTCCACTAGTGGATGCACACTGCTGGGCTGGGCGTGCTGGTGTTGGTGCTGATCTGGTAGCTTGAGCACGGCCTCAACCATCACCCTATCTAGTCAAGGGACACTCTCGGTGCATGTGGCAGGATCTACTGCACCCATAATAGATATCCGATCCCAACAAGCACTCTCTTATATGACTCGTTCCACACTTCCTATAGGTTTGAAAGGTGTGCTTCGTCTGCATACTCCTCTGGTCCCTCGAACCTGAGGCACTACACACAAGATTATGATGGCGCTGGTGTTAATGACCTATGATAAAACTGAAGGTGATGTCCGCCTCCCGATCTCTGCTGAGAGAACCCATAAGTATCTATTCTGACCCTCTTGGCCTCTCTCTCTTAGAATACTGCCTTAATTTGCTGGGCATGCAAAACTATCCGGGGAAAATCAATATCCCCAAAGAAGCATGGCGATCCTACAATCCTTGTCCAGGTAGTCCGCAACTCCATGTACAAACCTGCTCACTCGAGCCCTCTGATTAGCCACTAGTTCCGATGCATATCTAGACAAGCGAGTGAACTCCAAATCATACAGCTGGACTGTCATCTTCCCTTGCTTTAGGTTCACAAACTCCGCTGCTTTAATATCCCTCATCTCACGAGGGAAGAATCGATTTACAAATGTGATATGAAACTCCTCCCAATAAATGGGACTTTCTCCCACTCTTCGACTATCTTTCCAGTACTTGAACCAGATATGCGCAACCCCTTTCAGCTAATAAGAGGCTAAGTGGCACACTCCTCTCTGGTCACCCCCACGATCTACGTGATATTTAGAATCTCATTGATAAACTCATTTGGATCCTCATCCACCTTCAATCCAAGGAACTCGAGAAGGTTCATCCTTAGAAAATCCCTAAATCTTGAAACTATCGTATTCCCATTCTAAGGGACATGCACCACTGCCTACTGATTGACTTAGGCGGTCAAGGCCTTGGCTAACATTTGAATGGCTGCCTGAACTCCGCGTTGGCAACTGGCTCGAGTACATGCTCCTCATGGGCTGGTGGGGCCTGTTGGTGCCCATCTCCATTGCCATTCTCATGGCTATTTCCATTTCCATTTCTTCTTCTGTTAACTCTGCATAGTGGTATGATTCTGCAAATGAGTATAGCATGAGTTAGATGGATAGAGAGACATTTCCTCGTACGACTTAGATCATGAAAGAAGGGAACAATTCGTAAATGTCTCGTAGCCTCTTCGTCATCAGTATGAAGAGCTTTACACCAACGAAAAGGACTCTACTTAACGCGTCCTTCAAACACCCTAGGATACTTCAAAACCTAATGCTCTGATACAAAGTTTGTCGCAACTCGAATATAGGCTCGGATCGAGACACAGAAAAAAAAACCCTAGAGGCTCCAAGTCAACCAATGGAATGAACATACATCTAACTCAATCATAGATAAGCGGAAGATCAACACGAATAACATAGCGGAAGTCTAAACAATCATAACATCTGAATACATACATTAATCTAAAGCTGAATATAAACTATGTCTGAAAAGCCTCTACCACTAACGAGTTGATGGGTCAATACCCCAACTAACTCACTATAGCATACAAATTAAAAAGATGAAATACAATTGATAAGAGGGACCTTCGCAAGATAAGTACTCACCAACTAAGACTAAGAAGTACTAACTCTGAAAGTCTGACTAGCGACGGGACTGATCCTGGATATCGGAGCCCGTATTATGAAACGACAAAACATAGAGTATACGGTCAGTATGTTAAATGTACTGAGTATGAACGCTAAGTAAAAATGGACAGTAAAAATACATAATAGTTCATAAGAGAAGGACGGCGTGCTCATAATATAAATATCATGATGAAAACATAAGGCTCAAGGTTTTCAAAAAATTCGTAAATAATTCATAATCATAATCATAAGAGAAATGCTTTATTAAACATGAATTCAACCAAAGTTTTCAAACATAACCATGCATAAATGATGAGGAACAATAGGAGGGCTCGGCAGAATCGACACCATAATAGTAGAGCCTTACATGATGCACCAACTATCTCACTCAAGTGGGCAAAGTCGTCCCAGGATTGCTAGGAAAGGGACGTGTAGTATGTGATATCACGAAGAGGG
>JACEIK010000840.1:113846-133068 GCA_018107945.1 Datura stramonium
CTAGACAGTGCTCCCAAAAACATGCACATTAGGCTCGAATGGTAACCGTAACATCATTCATGATGTTCACGGCCATATAAATAACAACATCATTGATACCCATTTAAAATACATGTTTATCCATGAACAAGGGCCCATGAATTTTCCAAGAGTCATAAATCAATAAATCATGAAATCTATGCAGAGTTGTAAACATGTATAACCTTGACATTTCATAAATCCATGATAAGTACTTGAGAGAAATTGAATCATAAAGCATAAATCATAATTGAGCTATTTAATATCAAGATAATAATGATATCATAGCTTGACTTTTCATAAACATTCATAATTGGGCATAATTGGATTTGAAATAAAATCTATAAACATATATTTAAATTGGTCACAAAATCTGCCCATAGATCATAAAATAACATTTGAAATATGCTTGCATTGTACCCCTGATTGATACTTAGAGAATTCACACATTGGGTAAAAATCCCATAGATTCAATAATTAGAATTTTCATGAATTGAGAGGTAATTGGGCATGGGTATGGACTATTGCACCCATTCATAGCCTTACACACCTAAATAGACCTAATTTTCACACTTCCTTGATGGCCCAAAGAGAATTGAGGAAGAACTTTGTAGAACTAGGCTTGATCACCTCTGAAACTTCTAAACTTGCATGCATGAATTAGGATAGGCTTATAATGACTTAACCCTTCTTAAAACACTCTATTTTGAGCTTAATACAACGTAGTTTAGGACTTAGGAACGTAGTAATTATGGAAAATCCCGTAATAAACTCGTAGGGAAAAATAAATTACAAGTCCCAATGAGGTTCTGGACGAGTCATTGCCAGTGACCGTGACTCGTGGTCACCTCCCATCACCTTCACTGCAAAAAAAATCTCCTGGGGTCACAACGGGGGACACCACGACTCATGGTGATGGCCCGTTAGGTGCAGTGTAGATTTCTTCTTCCTTCATATCATCCCTAACCATGCCTGACATGATGAGTCCTGATGTTGACCACGACTTGTGGTCACATCCGTGGTCACCCAAGAACAAAAATTTCCAACACACTCCCAGCCTTTCCCCATGGGTCACATAACGACTCGTGGGGTTCTTGACGAGTCACTAGATGACTCGTCCTATGACCTGGTGTAGAAATTTCTATTTTCTCTATTTCAACTCCCAGGTCTAATCTTAGGGCTTTCGGGGTATAACATAGGCTAAGGGTCTTTCAACCCTATGCCTCAGTACTACACACCAACATAGGTATGTTCGGATTACTTGGGATCGTCCCTGTGAGCTTCCCCTACCCCCAAGGGTCCTCCAGCTTGATATCAATATCATCATAGCTTCCTTAGCCTTGTAAAAGCTTTGGACGGCTCCGTCCACTTGGGTGTGATAGTCGGATCACGTAAGCTCTATCGCGGTAATGTCAATTATATAAAGAGTCTCCCATTGTTCCTCATGATTTCAGTTATGCATGTTCATCAATCATGTTATTATATTTTCAACAGGTTTGACCCTATGTTCAGTTTTACTTATGACTATCAGTTGTCAGCTTTGGGTCATTCGATTAAGTTATGGTACTCAGTTATGTTCAGATCATGATTTCAGAAAGTAGCATGCATGCCCTACTCTTAGAATCTTATCTTGATTATGTTTTTATAACATGCATGATTTTTGATTTTACTTACTTAGCGGTTTTACTTACCTTACATACTCGGTACATTCAAGGTACTAACCGCATATTCTATATTGTATCATTTCATGATACAAGCTCAGATATTCAAGCTCAGTCCCGCCATTAGTCAGACCTGCAGCATTAGCACTTATAACCCATAGTTGGTGAGTCCTCATCATTCGAGGGCCCTTATTTTCAGTTGTATCTAGTACTTTCAGCTTTATACTTTAGTGAGTTAGTTGGGGTCTTGTCCCATAAACTCATCTGTAATAGAGGCTTTTCATACAAATAATGTAATCAGCTTCAGACTTGAGTTATATATTCTGATGTTATGAGATTATCAGACTTCTGCTATGTTAATTATGTTGATCTTCCACTTTATTATTATGGAGTTGGAAGTCATGCTCATGCCATGGGCCAACTTGGAGTCTCTCGGGGTTCTTCGTCCCATGTCTCAATCCGGGCCTATGTCTGGATCATGACAAACTTGGTATCAGAGAGTTAGGTTTTGAAGTGTCCTAGTGTATCTGAAAGCCACGTTAAGTAAAGTATTTTTCATTAGTGTGAAGCGCACCACACTTATGATGAAGAGGCTACGAGATGTTCAAGAAATGTTCCCTTCTTTCATGATCTAAGTCGTGCAATGAAATGTGTCACGACCCGAACAGAGGCCCAGATAAAGACACGGGACAAAGAACCCCGAGAGGCTCCAAGTCGACCGATTGAATGATTATTACATCTAACTCAATCATAATAAAACCGATGATTTAACATAATTAATATAGCAAAATTCTGATAATCTCATACATCGAAATATATACTCAAGATCGAAGATGATTACATTCTATTTCTGAAAAGTCTCTACTACTGACGAGTTGATGGGACAAGACCCCAACTAACTCACTAAAGTCTAAAATTTAAAGTACTAAATACAACTGAAAAGAAGGGCCCTTGAAATATGAGGACTCACCAACTATGGATGATAAGTGCTAGTGATGCAAGTCAGGCTAATGAAGAAATTGAGCTTGAATATCCGAGCCTATATCATAAAATTAAACAACATAGAGTATGCAGTCAATACGTGGAATGTACCGAGTATGTAAGGTAAGTAAAACCGCTAAGTAAGTAAAATAATTAACTATGCATATCATAAAACATAATCAAGATAAGATTCTGAGAGTAGCACTTGCATGTTATTTTCTGAAATCATGATCTAAATATAACTGAATATCATAACGGAATTGAATGACCCAATGCTGAAAAGTGATAATCATAAGTAAAACAAAAACATTGGGTCAAACCTACTGAAAAATATAATAACATGACTGATGAACATGCATAACTGAAATCATGAGGAATAATGGGAGACTCGTCATATAACTGACATTACCACGATAGAGCTTACATGGTCCCGGTTGTCACACTCAAGTGGACAGAGCCGTCTAAAGCTTTTCCAAGGCTAAGGACACTACCATGATATCGATATTAAGGTCAAGGCCCCTTTGGGGAAGGGGAAGTTCACAAGGGAGGTCCTAAAGTATATAAGTAAACCTACGTTGGTGCGTAGCTCTGAGGCATATATTACACTGACCTTTAGCCTACTCGGTGCTATACACTACCCCTAAAAATATGCACACGCTCTCCATCATTTTTCAATGAAGCTGAACCATCGTCTAGTGATGAAGCTAACTCATAACATACATGCATAAATCTGAAATCATAACATAAGGAGCCTTGGGCTTAAACCATTTCACAAGTTGAAAATAATGGGAGTCTAGACTCCAAAATCCATGTGGTAAGCTAATACATGAAGTTTAGATAAATCACGAAACTTACTTGATAATATGGGATAGCCCAATACTTAAACATGCTTGATATAGACTTGATCATTAAAAAATATGAACATAGACATGGGTAATTCAAAATCATGCTTAAATACATATTTCATAGATCTCAACTTTCAGGAACTTTCATGGATGGGCATCATAATTTATGAAACTTTAAAACATAAAATTATAATTGAAAATATTGTAAAATACGCCCATTAATTATAATTCAACATTAGAAATGTGCTTAGATCATACACATGATTGATAATTAGGAAATTCACACATTGNATGATTGATAATTAGGAAATTCACACATTGGGTTAAAACTGTAGAGATTCATCAACTTGAATTTCATGAATTGGAGAGGGATTCGGCATGGGTGTGGATGGATACACCCATTCATAGCCTTACTTACCTGGAGAAATATGATTATACAACCCTCTTGAATGCCCAATCAAAATCTGGGGAAGAACTTGATTAATCTAGGCTTGCTCACCCTTAGGAGCTTCTAGACTTGCATGCATGGAAGTGAATAGGCCTACAATGAACTTATGCCTCTTAAAATACTCTATTCTTAGCTTAAAAGGAAGTATTTTAGGACATAGAAACTTAGGAATTATGGAAAAACCCTTAATAAATTCGTAGGGAAAAACACACAGCTAGTCCCCACAACTCTTCATTACTGACCATAGATCTTGGTCACCTCCTATCACCTACACTGGAAAAACTCAATCGTGGTCACCATGAGGGACACCATGGCTCGTGGTGTTCCTGACTACTCATGGTGACTGGTCGTCAGGGACACTATCAAAAATATTAAATCTTTAGTCAACTATTGACAACAGACCACTCAACGAATCGTGGTGCTGACCAAAACTCGTGGTCACACCATTGGTCACTACAAAACACAAAATTTCAACCCAATCCAAGCTCCTCCCAACGAGTCACTCAACGACTCGTGGTGCACCCCATGGATCAGTAGATAACTCAACCCGTGACCTGGTGCAGAAAATCCTATATTTCCTCATTTAAACTATTGGGTATAATCCTAGATCTTTTGGGGTATCAAAAAATGTCTCTCTATCCTTATTACTCAGACTATACACGTTTCCAGAATCATGCCACCTCGCTGAGTCAACGGGAGAAGAAATGAGACAGAAATGGCCACGAGAATTTCGATAGGTGGTAGAGCATGTCTCTAAGGAGCATGTACCCAATCAGGTTGCCCATGCAGAGTTTAGGGCATCCACTCATATGCTAGCTCAGGCCTTGACTGCACAGGTTAACCAACAGGCAGTAGCGCATGTCCCTTAGAACGGGAATACAACAGCGACAAGAGTTTGAGATTTTCTGAGGATGAACCCTCCAAAGTTTCTTGGATCAATGATGGATGAGGATCCACACGAATTTATTGATGATGTTTTGAGGATCACCCAGATCAAGGGGGTGACCAGAGAGGACTACATCGATCTAGCCTCGTATCAGTTGAAAGGGGTTGAGCACATCTGGTTCAAGCAATGGAAGGATAGAAGGTTAGTTGGAGCAAGCCCTATTTGTTGGGATGAGTTTCATGCCTCATTTCTGGATTAGTTCTTCCCTCGTGAGATGAGGGAGATTAAAGAAGTTGAGTTTGTAAACCTAAAGCAAGGAAAAATGACAGTTTAGGAGTATGCCTTGGAGGTCACTCGCCTGTCCAAGTATGCACCTGAGATGGTTGTAGATTAGAGAGCCCGAGTGAGTTGTTTGGTGCATGGGATAAAAGACTATTTAGTAAAGGATTGCCAGAGCAAGATGCTTCATCAGGACATTGACTTTGCTCAGATAGTTCTATACGTCCAATAGATGGAGGAAGTGATGGTGAGTGAGCAAGAAAAAGAGGCCAAGAGGGCCAGGACTAATAGCTTCGGATCCTCCCAGTAGAGACCTTGTGGGCACCTTCAGCAGTCCTACCAAATATCTTTAGCCCCAGCGCCGTGGGCTATGAATGTGCCATCCAGATCCAAGGCAATTAGAGGGGACGAGCTTCAGGCTCTAGAGGTCAGGGTGGTAGACCCACAGTGTCCAACATTCGAGAGTGTAGAAGATGTGGCCGGAGAGACATGGGCCAGTGCTTAGTAGGTTCAGGTGCTTGTAACGGGTGTAGGAAGCTCGGACATATGCTTAGGGATTGCCCAGCAGCCAAACAGGATCATGATAGGGGCTGAGGCCTAGCCTTCAATTTAGCAGCTCCACCAGCATGTCAATCCCAACAGGGGGAATCTACTAGTGTGGGTGGTGGTTAGCATCAAAATAGATTCTATGCCCTAGCATCACGTCAGGAGTAGAGGGTCTCCCCAAATGTAGTCACTGGTATGTTACGAGTATTTCACTTTTATGTATATCATTGTTCGATTGAGGGGATACTTTTTCTTTTGTGGGCCCCTATGTTTTTAGTAGTTTTGGAGCAAGTCCCAAAATCCTATTAGAACCCTTCTCAGTCTCTACTCCAGTCAGTGATTCAGTTATAGCTCGATGGGTTTATAAAAATTACCCTGTCATAGTTCTTCAGAAAGTCACCTCAGTAGATTTAGTAGAGTTAGAAATGATCAACTTTGATGTTATCTTCGGCATGGATTAGTTATATGCATGTTATGCCTCAATCAATTGTAGAACCCATGCATTAGAGTTCAGATTTTTGGGTGAGCCAGTCCTAGAGTGGAAGGGTAGTTCAATTGTGCCTATAGATTAGCCTATTTCCTATCTTAAGTCCAGAAAGATGATTTCTAAGGGTNCAGAAAGATGATTTCTAAGGGTTGTGTGTACCATCTAGTTAGGGTTAAGGATGCTACGTCTGAAACCCCAACTATCCGATCAATTCCTATAGTGTGTGAGTACCTACAAGTGTGCCCTGATGATTTACCGGGGATCCCTCCCGAGTGGGAGAAAGATATTGGTATTTACCTTCTTCTAATTATGCAACTTATATCTATTCCTCCTTAAAAAATGTCTCCAGCCAAGCTATATGAGTTGAAGGATCTTCTAGACAAAGGTTTCATCAAAACTAGAAAATCCCCATGGAGTTCACCAATTCTCTTCATCCGCACGAAGGATGCTTCTCTTCGTATGTGCATTTATTATCGACAATTTTAAAAAGTTACCATAAAGAATAGGTATCCTCTCCATAGTATTGATGATTTGTTTGACCATCTTTAAGGTGCTAAGTCTTTTTCTAAGATAGGCCTCAGATCGGGATACCAACAGCTCAAGGTTCGGGAGAGTGACATCCCAAATATAGCCTTAGGACTAGGTATGGTAACTATGAGTTTGTAGTTATGTCTTTTGAACTAACGAATGCTCCTGCAACTTTTATGGATTTGATGAACAGGGTGTTGAAGCCATGTTTGGATATATTCGTGATTGTGTTCATAGATGACATCCTCATATATTCTCTATGCAGGGAGGAGAATGAAACTCATTTGAGGGTGGAGCTATAAACTCTTGAGGATCGCCAATTGTATGCTAAATTTAGTAAATGTGAGTTTTCGTTGAACTCACTGGTATTTTTTGGCCATGTGGTGTCAAGTGAGGGTGTACAGATAGACTCTTAAAAGATTGAAGTGATGAAGAATTGTCCTAGACCAGTGAGTCCTTCGGACATCAAGAGTTTCTTAGGTTTAGGTTGTTACTATCGAAGGTTTGTTGAAGGGTTTTCATCCATTGCAACACTATTTACTATGTTGAACAAGAAGAAAGTGAAGTTTCAATGGTTGGAGGCTTGTGAGAAGAGCTTCAAAGAGTGAAAGACTCGACTCACCTCAGCACCATTGTTGACCCTACCTGAGGGTACCGAAGGGTTTGTGGTATATTGTGACGCCTCGCGGATCGACCTTGGTTGTGTATGCATGCAACATGGTAACTTTATAGCCTATGCTTCGAAGTAGCTAAACGTCCATGAAAAGAACTACCTTACTCATGATCTCAAATTGGCGGTGGTAGTATTTGCCTTGATGATTTGGAGACACTATCTGTACAGGGTCCATGTAGATGTTTTTACGAACCACAAAATCCAATAGTACATGTTTACCCAAAAGGATACGAATCTACATCAGAGAAGGTGGGTGGAGATGTTGAAGGATTATGATATGAGCATTCTCTATCATCCCAGGAAAGGCTAATATGGTGGTGTACGCTCTTAGCAGTCTTTCCATGGAGAGTGCGTTAGACGAGGAAAGGAAGGTGTTAGTTAAGGATGTACATTGTCTTGCACGATTAGGAGTCTGTCTTGTTGAGTTCACAGATGGTGGTGTCATTGTTCAAAATGGGTAAAAATCATCCTTAGTGACAGAAGTTAAAGCTAGACAAGACAAAGATCCTATTTTGTTAAAGTTGAAGACAGCCATTCAGAATCAGAAGGTAGAAGTCTTCTCCAAAGGGGGAGATGGAGTGCTTCAATATCAGGGTCGCTCGTGTGTTCTAGGTGTTGATGATTTAAGAGATCAGATGTTGCACGAGGCTTATGGTTCTAGATACTCTATACATCTAGGTGCCACCAAGATATACCATGGCCTACCAGAAGTCTATTGCTGGAGTGGCATGAAGAAGGACATAGAAAAATTTGTGGTTAAGTGTCCGAATTGTCAACAACTGAAAATGGAACTTCAAAGACAAAGAGGTGTGCTTCAAGAAATTAGTATCCCTACTTGGATGTAGGAGGAGATCAATATGGACTTCATTACAAGGTTGACTAAGGCAGCTCATTTCCTACAGGTCAAAACTACCAATTCAACGGAGGATTATGCTAAGTTATTTATTCGGGAGTTAGTTTAGTTGCATGGAATGCCATTGTCCATTATATCAGATAGAGTTACTCAGTTTACCTCCCAGTTTTTGAGATCATTTCAGAAAGGACTTGGTACTCAAGTCAAGCTTAGCACAACTTTTCACCCATAGTTAGACGGTCAGACCGTGTTGACTATTTAGACTCTAGAGGATATGTTGAGAGCGTGTGTAATTTATTTCAAAGGTAGTTGGGATGATCATTTGCCTCTCATTGAGTTTGCATATAAAACTACTACCATTCTAGTATTCAGATTGCTCCGTTTGAGGCTCTTGGTGTAGATCACCAGTTAGTTGGTTTGAGGTGGGCGAAGCTACATTAATAGGTCTAGACTTGGTCAATGAGGCTACGGAGAAATTTCAACTTATAAGGGATAGGTTGAAAACAACTCACAGTCACCAAAAGTCCTATGTGGATGTGAGAAGGAGAGAACTTGAGTTTGAAGTCGATGATTGGGTGTTTCAAAAGGTGTCTCCCATGAAGGGAATGATTAGGTTCAAAAAAAAAAGGGAAACTCATCCCCCGTTATGTTGGTCCGTACTGGATTGTGAAATAGGTTGGCAAGGTAGCATATGAGTTGGATTTGCCCTCAGAATTAGCTTTTTTCCATCTAGTTTTCCATGTATTTCTCTTAAAGAAGTGTTTGGGTGATCCGGCTTTGGTTTTTCCGATGGAGAGTGTAGGTGTGAAAGATAGCCTTAGTTATGAGGAGGTCTGATAGAAATACTTGATTGTCAAGTTCGGGATCTAAGAAACAAAGAAGTAGCCTCAATCATGGTTATGTGGAGGAACCAACATATAGAGGGAGCTACAAGGGAAGCCGAAGCGGATATGATGGCTAAATACCCATACTATTCTCTTCTGGCTTTGTTTCAGCTTGAGGTATCCATTTCCTCCTTAGCATTCCATTAATTTTTATGTTCAGCTCATGTGCCCCAATTTCTTTCATGTAAATGAATGTATGTGTGATGCATGATTTCAGTTCAGTTATGTAGTTCAGTACGGAGTCAGTAACTCCGCCAGTTTTTAGCTTGTATGTTCAGTATTTGAGTATGATGACTGCATTTCTCTGCTTTTCAATATGATTTTCAACATTCTAGGATGAATGTTCCCAATGGAGATATATTGTAATACCCCAAATGAAGAAAACAGTATTTTCTGCACAAGGTCACAGGTGAGTCGTCTAGTGACCCGTTGGGTGTGCTACGAGTCATTAAGTGACTCAATGGGAGTAGGTTGGACATGGTTGAGATTTTGAGTCTTGAGGTGACCACGTGTATGACCATGAGTCGTGGTTACTACCACGATTTGTTGAGTAGTTCGTGGTCAAGAGTTGATTGAAGGTTGAATATTTTTGGCAGTGTCCCTAAAGGGTTGTCACCACGAGTCGTTGGGTACACCACAACTCGTGGTGTCCCTTGTGGTGACCAGTAATGAGAATTTCCAGTGCAGATGACGAGGGGAGGACCACGAGTCGTGGTGATTGGGCACGAGTCATCTAGTCACTTGTTGGGATTGGAAGTGTGTTTTTCCCTGTGAATTTATTAAGGGATTTTCCGTAATTCCTATGTTCTTAAGGACTAAACTACGTCTTTTTAAGCTCACAATAGAGTGTTTTAATAGGGGAAAGTTCATTCTAGGCCTATTCACTTCCGTGCATGCAAGTCTAGAAGCTCCTAAGAGTGATCAAGCCTAAAATTCCTCAAGTTCTTCCCCAAATTTCCATTGGGTTATCAAGGGAGTTGTGGAATAAGATTTGTATATATACGTAAGGCTATGAATGGGTGTATCCATCCATACCCATGCCCAATCCCTCTTCAATTCATGCAATTCTAGTTGATGAATCTATGTGGTTTTAACCCAACATGTGAATTCTCCAAAATACTAATTATGGCTAATGGGCATTATTTACTACGATTACAATTAAGAATAATATTTTCTAGTTTTATATTATGATTCCCATCCATGAAAGTTCATGAAAGATAAGATCTATGAAATATGTATTCAAGCATGATGAGATGTACATGAAGAAAATATGATTTTGAATTACCCATGTCTATGTTCATGTTTTCGAATGATCAAGTCTATGTACAACATGTTTTTGTATTAGGCAAGCCCATATGATCAAGTATGTTTCATGATTTATCTAAACTTCATGTATTAGATTATCACAAGGATTTTGGAGTCTAGACTCCCACTATTTTCAGCTTGGGGTATGGTTTGAGCCCAAGGCTCCTCATGTTATGATTTCAGATTTATACATGTATGTTACGAGTCAGCTTTGTCATTAGACAATGGTTCAGTTTCGTTGAAAAATGATGGAGAACATATGCATATTTTTGGGAGTAGTGTGTCGCACCAAGTAGGCTAAGGGTAACTCAACCCTATGCCTCATAACTACACGCCAACGTAGGTATGTTCGGATTATTTGGGACCTCCCATGTGAGTTTCCCCTGCCCCAAGAGGCCTCAAGCTTGATATCTATATCATGGTAGCATCCTTAGCCCTGACAAAGCTTTGGACAGCTCTGCCCACTTGAGTGTGATAGTTGAGACCACATAAGCTCTATTGTGGTAATGTCGGTTATATGAAGAGTCTCCCATTGTTCCTCATGATTTCAGTTGTATCTAGTACTTTCCATTTCAGACATTAGTGAGTTAGTTGGGGTCTTATCCCAATAACTCATCAGTAGTAGATGCTTTTAAGAGATAGAATGTAATCAGCTTCGGACTTGAGTTATGTATTCCGATGTTATGAGAATATCAGACTTCAACTATGTCAATTATGCTGATCTTTCACTTTATTATGATTGAGTTAGATGTCATGTTCATGCCATGGGTCAACTTGGAGCCTCTCGGGGTTCTTTGTCCCGTGTCTTGATCCAGACCTATATCTGGGTCGTGACAAGGTCGTGCATTCGGATAATTCTTCTTATGAGTCTTAAGCTGTCTAGAGGCATACCCAATGACCTAACCATGCTACATCAATACACAACTAATAGCAATCTTCGAGGCATCACAATACATAATAAAACAATTCGTGCCCTCAGGTAGGGTCAGAACTTGAGCTTAAATGAGTTGAGTCTTCAACTCTTGAAAACTCTTCTCACAAACATTTGACCCCTGAAATTTGACCTTCTTTTGGGTCAACATAGTAAATAGTTATGTAGTGGATTAAAATCCCTCAAAATACCTCCTGTAGTAGAAAGATAAACCAAAAAGGCTCCTCATATATGTTGGACTGACAGGTCTAGCCCAATTCTTCATCGCTTTTATCTTTTGAGAGTCCACATACACACATCGCTAGACACCACATGAGCTAAGAATGCTACTGTGTCCAACCAAAACTTACCGTTGCTGAATTTAGAAAACAACTGGTGATCCGTGAGAGTCTGTCACACAATCATTAGATAAACAACATGCGCCTCTTCGCTCTGAGCGTATATGAGAATATTATCTATGAAGACAATTACAAACATATCCAAATATTGCTTGAACACCCTATTCATCAAATCAATAAAAGTTGTCAGAGTTTTCATTAGTACAAATAACATAACTACAAGCTCATAGTGACCATATCGAGTATTGAAGGCTGTCTTCGGAATTTCACTCTCTCTAACTCTGAGGTAGTGGTAGCTGGATCTAAGGTATATCATAGAAAAACACATAGCACATCCAAAGGAAACATTCCTTCTCCCGGACAAAGAGAATTGGAGCACCCCACGGGGACTTACTAGGCCTAATGAAAACCTTAACTAGGAGATCCTTCAACTGTTCTTTCAACTCCTTTAGCTCAACCAGAGCCATAATATAAGGAGGAATGGATATGGGTTGTGTATTAAGCGTCGCATCCTTAACGCGAACTAGATGGTACACACAACACTTGGAGATCATCTTTTTTCCCTTCAGATAGGAAACAAAATGACCGATAGGAACAGCTGAACTACACTTCCATTCTAGGACTGGTTTACCCGAAAATTGAAACTCTACTATATGGGTTGTACAATTGACTAAGGCATAAAATGCATGTAACCAATCCATACCAAATGTAACATCGAAGTCATTCATATCTAGCTCCACGAAGTCAACTGAGGTGACTTTTTGAAGGATCAAGATAGCGAAGTTTTTGTATAACCGTTGAGCTAAAATTAGCTCACCGATAGGAGTAGAGACTGAGAAGGGTTCTGACAAAATTTCAAGACTGACTCAAAAACTAACAACAACATAAGGAGTCACGAAAGATAAAGCAACCCTTGGATCTATCAATGCATACACATCAAGATGGAATACTCGTAATATACCAGTGACCACACTAGGGGAGACCTCCTTCTCCTATCAAGAAGATAGGGCATAGAACCTATTCTGTCATTGTTCACCACCCGCACTAGAAGAGGAGCCTTGCCTAGGTGGGCGAGCCACACGAGCTGCTGATGTGGTAGCTAGGATACGATCTCTACTGCGTCCTGCCAGTCAAGGACAATCTCTGAGAATATGTTCGGGCTTCCCACACCCAAAACGACCATCAATACCAACCAAGAACTCACCAGGGAGCTTCCTTCCACGCTTCCTACAAGCTAGAAAGTTTTTATCCCTTGACATTCTCCGCTAATTCATAGAGCCTGATTTTTTTGCCTCTCTGATCTCCTCGAGGCCTGGATGGAATACTTGCTGATGAGGGAGCTGGGGTTGACGACCTCTAGTGGAACTAAGGTCGATGTCCACTACCGGATCTCTACTAAAAGTGCCCATGACTTCCTATCCTGGCTCTCTTGGCCTCCTTCTCCTTTTCCTTCATCTGCTCCGCCTTTATCTGCTAGGCATATTTGATTTGTCACAACTCGAGATGAGACCCCAGATCGGTACATGGATCCTAGAACCATAAATGGCTCCAAGTCAACCCATGACATGAACACGATAACTAAAGATCACTAGAAATAAAGATGATAACTAAATTGTGATATAGCATAAGTCTGCATAACAAACCGTTTATCCAACGGTACTATCAAAACATTGAATCCAAAGCTGAATAATACAAGTCTATATATGAAAAGACTCTATCATACTGACAAGCTTGTGGGACAGCACCCTAACTACCTCACTAGAAATATAAAACTGAGAATAACATAGCGCAACTAACTAAAGGTCCTCCAAGGATGAGGACTCACCAACTAGAGAAATAGACTCATGAACGGGAGACTAGCGGTGGGACAGAGTGTGAACGTCGAAACCTGTATCATGAAATGATACAGCATAGGGTATGCGTTCAGTACTTTGAATGTACTGAGTATGCAAGATAAGTAAAACAGGCTAAGTAAGTAAAAACTGAAATCATGCATATCATAAATTATAAATCATAAAATCATAAGATTTTGGGTGAAAAGGTTGCATGCAGATATCTAAAAACATGAAAAGACATAAACTAGATCTCATAATTGAATCTAGTGACGCAAAGCTGAAACCGAGGATTTTAAATAAAACTGATGACTTGATAATTGGTTAAAACCTATTGAAAATATAATATCATAACTAATAAATATGCATAAATAAATCATGAGGAAAAACAGGAGACTCGTCTTAACCGACAACCACCATTTATGAGCGCATGATGATCCAACGTCTTGCCCGCGTGGAGAAGGGCCATCCTAAGCCTTGCCAGGGCAAAGGATTAAGTAAGGTGAGATATCACGGTGTGCCCTTAGGCGGTGAAATGCTCTCTTGAGAGGCCCCAAAGTATACCTACGTTGGGGCGTAGTTTATGAGACTATTGAATCTTGGAACCCCTATCCTACTCGGTGCCAGACACTTGTCACGACTGGAACGTAGACCAGGATCAGGACATCGGACAAGACATCCCGAGAGGCTCCAAGTCGACCCATAACATGAACATAACATCTAAACTCAACATTATAATGCGGAAGTTTGCATATATATATTTACATATATATATATGTGTGTGTGTGTGTGTGTGTTTGTGTGTATATATATATCCAAAACTGAATCAACAACAACAAGATGATTTCTAAATAATCTTTGGAAAGCCTCTAACATAACTAATGAGCTGATGGGAAAACACCCCCAACTAGCTCGAAAAAGTCTGAAACTGAAATAACACAACAAACCATATATGACTGAACTTCTTCGAAAGATGAGTATTCACCAACACCTGCTAGACACGTCGGAGAGGGAAGCAGGGGCTAATGATGCGACTGAGACTGATCCCTCAAACCTGTATCATGAAATGATACAACATAGAGTATGCGGTCAGTACTTTGAATGTACTGAGTGTGCAAGGTAAATAAAAACATATAGTTAAAATACATAAGTGTTCATAATAGTAGGACAACATGATCATGAAGTAAACATCATGATCTAACATACGGGCTCAAGGTTTTCAAAAAATTCATAAATCAGTCATAATCATAATCATTGGAGAAAAGATTCATTAAACATGACTTGAGACAAAGTAACATAAACATAACCATGCATAAATCATGAGGTACAATGGGAGGACTCGTCTTAACTGATACTATCATGGTAGAGCCTTACATGATGTCCCACTATTTTGCCCAAGTGTTCGGGATCGTCCCTGGCTTGCCAGGTAGGGGGACGTGCATGCGTGGTGATATCACAAGGATGAAATAATAAATATATATAAACCTACGGTGGCACATAGTTTTGTTATCACAGGGTATTTCTTTGAACGTCGAGTCTACTCGGTGCTAGACACTACTCCCAAAAACATGCACATGTGGGCTCATATCGTAATAGTAAAATCATTGACGATGTTTATGGCGAAATAAATAAATACATGATGGATCCTACTTTAAATACATTATTAGCCATAAATAAGGGCCCATGAATTGGACAAGATTTATTAATCCATAAATAATGAAATCCATGCATACGTGTAAAACATGCTTACTTGATATTCATAAATCCATGATGACTACATAAAGAGAAATCATAACATTATTCAGAAATCATAATTTTAGACACGATGATATCAAAATCATAATAGAGTCATACCGTGAATTTTCATGAAGATTGCATAATTGGGCATAATTTAATTAGAAGTTGAAACTATAAATTAATAATCATGATAATTATAAAATCTTCCCAAAAATCATAAAACATACTTTGATAATGAAGGAAATTGACCCATAGATAGATCACGGAGAATTTCATAACAATTGGAATAAACCCCATAAGATCATAAAACTTGAATCTAGAATTCAAATACATGGAATTGAGAAGAATTTAGGACATGAGAGCGAAAGGAACTCAAATAGTAGCCTCACATACCTGGGTAAATTGAATTCATAGTCCCAGTTGAAAGCCCATAAGAATTGGAAAGAATTTGATGAAATTCCTCAAAATTGATCTTTAAGAAAGGCTCTAGGTTGCATGCATGGAGTGGAGATACTTAGAATAGGTTTATCCTCCTTAAAACCCTGCAAACTGAGCTTAAAATCTCGTAGATTAGGACCTTAGGGCTTAGAAATGATGAAAATACCCTAAATTAAAAACCTGGGAAATCTGCACTACAACTGACCACGACTGGTCCAATGGATCATTACCAGCTCCCACGAGTCGTTGCCTCTCTTGTTGTTTCATCCCTGTTCCGTATCTTAGGTCTTCTACCACGACCGGACAAGACTAGTCTTTGCAAGCTCCAAAGACTCGTCGTTGCAAGCCGTCGTCACCACTGCTCCTATCCAGAGATTCCTCCCAACGGACAGTTACAACGACTCGTTGTTCCCAATAACTAGTCGTCCCATGACTCGTGCCAACCCTTTTTTACTAAGACCATCCTCCTAATGACTCATTACAATGATCCATTACTTCAACCAATGGGCCGTCCTGATATTCGTTACTTCCCAGACTACTCTGCATATTCTCACCACGAGCACCTCCAATGGATCGTTAGTCCCACCAACGACCTATACAACGAGTTGTTCTGAGAAAACTTTTCAGATTTTTTGCTATTTTTCATTTCAAATCCCGAGTCTAATCTTAGGCACTTCCGGGTTATTACAACACTACTCCCTAAACATGTATAATGTTCATATAATCATATATCAGAATATAATTTAGATCTTAATATATGGGGATTCATGACTCCAAAACTTGAGATAACTTAACTTATTAGCCTTGGCTAAATCATGAAATCATGCATAACTTGAGTGGGCTTGCCCAAATCTTAACATCATTCTTGCATGAAATAGATATTACAAGTAAAATCGTAAATACAAACTTGGGTAAGTTGGAAACATTCATACATACTACATATTTCATCATTCTTGAAAGCATCAATCATAGACTATACTTTTTCATAAACTTGCATAATTGGGAAAAATCTTCTTTAAATTGAAATCATAAATTTAAAATCAATTGGTACATAAAATCTACCCATGAATCTTAATCATGCTTTGACACAAGAAAGGAATTGACCCATATATAAATCATAGAGAATTTGACAAACTTGAGTTAAAATCCCATATGATGACACACTTGAATTAACACTTGAAATCATGAACTTGAAGAGAAATTTGGGCATGAGAGTGAAAGGAAACTCTCATTCAAGGCCCTACATACCTGGGTAAGTTGAATCTACCCTCTTCATTAAATGCCCAAGAGAATTGGGGAAGAACTTGAAGAATTATATGCTTGATCGCCTATGGAATCCTCTAAAATTGCATGCTTGGGAAGTGAATGCGTTAGAATAGGATAAACCCTCTTAAAACCCTCCTAACAAATCTTAAAATGACGTAGTTTAGGGCTTAGGATCTTAGGAATTACGAAAACAACCCTACTAAATTTGCAGGAAAACTGTCACTCCCAGTCCCAACAAGGGATTGGACGGGTCCTTACCCTATTTCGACTGGAACCTCCTCATAGCTAGGGCTATCCTTCACACCTACACTCTCCACCATAACCAAAGAGTTGGTTCACCCATACACTTCTTCAAGAGAGATACATGGAAAACTAGATGAATCGACGCAAATTTTGAGGGCAACTACAACTCATATGCTACCTTGCCAACCTGTTTCACAACCTGGTATGGACTAACATAAAGGGGATTGAGTTTACCATTCTTTCTGAACCTCATCACTCCCTTCATGGGGGACACCTTTATAAACACCCAATCATCGACTTCAAACTCAAGTTCTCTCCTTCTCTCATCCGCATAGGACTTTTGCTGACTCTGAGCTGTTTTCAGAATGTCCCTTATAAACTGAACTTTATCCATTCCCCCATGGACTGAATCCAGCCCTGTCATTGCATCTTCACTGACTTCAAACCAAACAATAGGCGATCTACATCTACGCCCATAGAGAGCCTCAAACGAAGCCATTTGAATGTCGGAATGGTAGCTGTTGTTATATGCAAACTCAATGAGAGGCAATGGTTATCCCAACTATCCTTGAAATCTATCACACACGCTCTCAACATATCCTCGAGGGTCTGTATAATCCTCTCCGCCTGACCATTTGTTTGTGGGTGAAATGCGATGCTAAGCTTGACCTGAGTACCGAGTCCCTTTTAAAACTATCTCCAAAGCTGGGAGGTAAATGGAGTACCTCTATCTGATATGATGGACAAGGGCACTCCATGCAACCAAAATAACTCCCGAATGTATAACTTAGCATAATACGCCACTGAATCGATAGTTTTGACTAGTAACAAATGAGCTGCTTTAGTCAACCTGTCCACAACTACACATGTTTAGTCATACTATAGGAATGTGCGAGGCAACCCCGTAATGAAGTCCATGTTTATTTCCTTCCACTTCCACGTAGGGATAGCAATTTCCTAAAGCACACCTCCTGGTGTCTAATGCTCAATCTTCACCTGTTGACAATTCGGACACTTAGCAACAAACTTTGCTATATCTTTCTTCATGACATTCTACCAATAAACTTCCTGTAGGTCACAGTACATCTTGGTGGCACCTGGATGGATAGAATATCTGGAACTATGATCTTCATGCAACATTCGCTCCCTTAAGTCACCAACATCCAGTACACACAAATGACCCGGCTATCAGAGCATTCCATCTCCCCTTTGGGAGAAGACCTCGACCTTCTGATTCCAAACCACTTCCTTAAGGTTTACCATAATAGGATTCTCGTCTTGCCTTTCCTTAACATAGTTCACCAAAGATGATTCTAATCCATTCTGAACAATGACACCACCATATGTCGAGTCAACTAGACCAACTTCTAGTCGTGAAATTCGGTGCACATCCTTCACTAACACATTCCTTTCCTCATCTACAGGGGATACACTCTCCATAGAAAGCCTACTATGACCGTCTTCAACCACATTTGCCTTTCCAAGATTATAAAGGAAACTCATATCAAATTCTTAAGAAGCTCCAACCACCTACTCTGTCGTATATTTAGATCCTTCTGGGTAAACACGTACTGTAAGCTTTTGTGGTCTGTGAACAAATCCATATGGACCCCGTACAGATAGTGTCTCCAAATCTTAAAGGCAAATGCTAACGCCACCAATTTGAGATCACAAGTCGGGTAGTTCTTTTCATGGACCTTCAGTTGCTTGAATGCATAGGCTATAACATTACCGTGTTGAATCAATACACAACCAAGGCCGATCCTTGAAGTGTCGCAATATACCATAAACCCCTCGATACCCTCAGGTAAGGTCAACATTGGTGTTGAGGTGAGTCGAGTCTTTATGTTACATCCCATAAATTCTTGACATGTAGATGGACTATTCGCATGTTGGTTAAGAGTTTTAGAATGTCATACATGCTAGAAAAAGGCCCGGGGAATGATCGGACAAGCGCCAAGTCGGTGCGTCGCAAGGCAAAATGCGACTTATAAATCGCATTCCAGGAATGCGACTTATAAGTCCCAATTATATAAGCCCTCC
>JACEIK010000840.1:170669-183737 GCA_018107945.1 Datura stramonium
TAATGTAACATCGCGGTCCGGCAATCTTTGGCAGGAGATATTTTTATTTTACCTCTATATGGTACACCGACCGAAGATATTTTTATTTTTTACCCGATATGTTACACAGACTGGAGATATTTTCTTTTACCCTGGTGTGTACATCAGCTGGAGGAATTTTTACATGAATTTTATCGTCGGCTGACCGCGACATTACAGTTATAACTTTGCTTGCGCATTACATGGTTGCATTTTCACTTTACTGTTGAGTTATTGTCAGGTTTTAGTTTCTAGGATTTTTAGGTTGTTACTATTCCTTATTTCGGGATCAGTTATCATTGCTATTTTATATGTTTACAGTTTTCATCCTTACATACTCGTACATTTCACTCGCATTGACGTCCCTTCACTTGGGGACCTGCATTCGTGCTGCAGGTGCAGGTAGAGGCGGGGATTGCTAGTTGCAGTAGCGGTTCGTGAGATCTGCGGATGTATTGGTATTCTCCTTTCTTCCTAGAGGTAGGTCTTAGTTATTTCATCTTGAGTTTTAAGTTATAGTTACGGCTAAGTCAGACCCCTGTTCCGACCATCAGTTTAGTTTACTCATTAGAGGATTTGTGGACATAGTATGTACAGTATTATTCAGTTTGTGGCCTTGTTGGCTTTTTGTTGCATGGTTTAGCATAGTCATGGCCTTATCGACATTTCAATTATTTATTTGTGGTAGTTGAGACTTTATGGGTCCAGATGTTTACTCCAGTTTATTGTGACAGGTGACTTGGAAGGCATAGGTGTTACAGTTATAGATGCTATATAGTTAGCTTCCCGGTCAGTCAGGTATCGGGAGCCAATTTCCCCCTCCCCCAGTTTTGGGGCGTGACAGAAATGTGGCATGAAACTCTTCCCAACCATTAGGGCCTGCACAACTGCCCTGCTATCCTTCCATTGCTTGAACTAGATGAGCACAACCTATTTCAACTAATATGAGGTCAGATCTGCACACCCCTCCCCGGTCACTCCCATGATCTGAGTGATCTTCAAAACCTCATCTATAAACTCATGTGGATCCTCTTCCACCTTTGAACTAAGAAACTCCGATGGGTTCATCCTCAAAAAATCATTGACTGTTGTCGTCGTTGCATTCTCGTTCTGAGGGACATGCGCTACTGCCTATTGATTGACCTTGGCAGTCAAGGCCTGAGCTAGCATCTGTATGGTATCGCTAAACTCAACGTGGGCAACCTGCTCGGGTTCATGCTCCCCATGGGCTGGTGGAGCCAGCTGGTTCCCATCTCCATTTCCATTCTTGTCGCCATTTCCATTTTAGTTTCTTCTTCCGTTGACAAGGTGAGGAGGCATGATTCTGCAAATGCATATAGCGCGAGATAGAAGGATAGAGAGACATTTCATCGCATGACATAGATCATGAAAGAAGGGAAGATTTCCTAAACGTCTCATAGTATCTTCGTCATAAGTGTGGTGCGCTTCAAACGCATGAAAAAAATTCTACTTAATGTGGCTTTTCAGACACCCTAGGACGCTTCAAAACCTAATGCACTGATACAATGTTTTTCATGACCTGAACATAGACCCGAATCGAGAAAAGGGCCAAGAAGCCTCAAGAGGCTCCAGGTCGACCAATGAAATGAACATAACATCTAAACTCAACATTATAAAGTGGAAGTCTTCACATATATATATATATATCGAGCTAAAACTGAATCAACAACGACAAGCTGATTTCTACATTATGTTTCGAAAGCCTCTAACATAACTGACGAGCTGATGGGACAACACCCCTAACTAGCTCGACAAAGTCTGAAACTCAAATAACACAACAACCTCTAAATGAATGTACGTCCTCGAAAGATGAGGACTCACCAACACCCGCTAGAAAGGTCTGAGAGGGAAGCAGGGGTTAATGATGAAGCTGAGACTGATCCCTCAGACCTATATAATGAAATGATATAGCATAGAGTATGCGGTCAGTGACCACAACTGCTCCAATATATTGTAACTGTCACGACTAAACATAGGTCCGGAGCGAGACACGGGACAAAGAGCCCTGAAAGACCCCAAGTCGACCGAGGGCATGAACATACATCTATCTCAATCAAATAGAGCAGAAAAATTAACATAATAAATATAGTGAAAGTCTAGCATAACATGTAAACTAGAAATACATCACGAGTCTAAAGTAGAATACAACCTGTTGTCTGAAAAGCCTCTAAGTCTGAGGAGTTGATGGCACAAGACCCCCAACAAACTCTCTAAGTCTGAAACTGAACATACGCAAACATAAATAACCAAATAAAAGAGGGACCCTTGACAGATGAGGACTCACCAACAGGGATTGATGCTAACTCCGAAAGCTGGCTAATAGAGGGGCTGAGACTAAAGGTCAGAGCCTGTATCATAAAACGATACAACATAGAGTATGCAGTCTGTATGTGGAATGTACCGAGTATGCAAGGTAATTAAAAACTACTTAAATTTGTAAAATCATTTAAAACCTGCATAATATAAAACATGGTAAAAACAAGAATCTAATACTAGGTCTTGCAAGCTATTTCCTTAAATCATGATCTGAACATAGCATAACATCATAACTGAATCGATTGACCCTAAGCTAAAATCTTATAATCATAAGTAAAATTGAACATTGGGTTAAACCTACTTTAGAACATCTCTCTTTCTCTCTCTATATATATATATACATACACACACACATATCATGAGTGATAAACATGCATAAATAAAATAATGAAGAACAATGGGAGGCTCGTTTTATAACCGACATACCACGATAGAGCTTCAGTGTTCCCAACTATCACAATGAAGTGGGTAGAGCCGTCCTAAGTCTTGTTAGGGCTAAGGACGATACCATGATATCGGTATCAATCTCAAGGCCTAATCTGGGAAGGGGATAGCTCACATGGGAGGTCCCAAAGTATATATATAATATGTATAAACCTATGTTGGTGCATAGTTTTGTGGCATAGGGTGATCGACCCTTAGCCTACTCGGTGCTAGACACTACTCCCAAAAACATGCATATGCTCTCCATCATTTTTCAATGAAGCTTACCATCGTCTATTGAAGAATCTCAATAATCAAATGCATATAAAATCTGAAATAATATATAAGTAGTTCTTGCTCAAACCATACCACAAGCTGAACATAAATGGGAGTGTTCTCTCAAAAACCATGTGGTAAGCTTAATTAGTAAAATCATAAATCATACTTGAACATATGGGCAATGCCCTATACTTTAACATGCTTGAAAACACTCAATTCACTTGAAGGCATGATTATAAACATTGTTAGCTTGAAAACATGATTTTCGTCAATAATATTTCATCATACTTAATCATTCATCATAAATCTCAACTTTCATGAACTTTTCATAAATAGGCATTTTTATTTATAAATCTTGAAGCATGATTTTTAATTGAAAACAATGTAAAACCTGCCCATGAATCATAATTCAATAGTAGAAACATATTTAAATCATACCCATGCAGAGAATTAGGAATTTCATGCATTGAGTTATGTAGTACCTCGGAAGTGCCTAAGACTAGACCCAGGAATTTAAAAAATGAATGTTGGTAGAAATACAGAAAATTATCACAGAACGGGTCATGTAACAGATCATTTGCTCCACCAACGACCCATAGGATGCATCCTTTATGAGGTTCCCGAAGTTCGGAGGTTAGAGTAATGGGTGTAGGAATGACTCATTGTTTGATGACACGAGCCATTGGATGAAATCATTTTAAGATTTGTACTTGGTCAAGGGAGAAGGAACGAGTCGTCGAACAACCCATTTCAGGTAACAACAGGTCGTGGTTAGCAAACATGAAAAGGGGTCCCAGGTTAATGTAGTGATGATGACAACTGGCAGTAATGATTCGTTGGGCCAAGCAATGACCCTTCCTGTCCGGTCGTGATGAGGGATCAGAGGCCTAAACTCAGGGTCAAGTAACGAGTGGTAACGACGGACCGAAGGAGCTGATGACGGATCATTTTGTCGTTCGTTGTTACCAGCAGTTTAGAATTTTCAAGAAATTCATTAAGGGTATTTTCATCATTCCTAATTCCTAGAGTCCTAAACTACGTCATTTAAGGCTGAAATGCAGTGTTTTATGAAGGGAAAATCTATACGAGGCTCATTCACATCCATGTATGCATATTGAAGAGGTTTAGGAGGTGATCAAGTTAGAATTCTTCAAGCTTTCCTTCAATTTTTCATTGGGATGTCAAGGAGTGGTAAAATCAGATATTCCCCAGGTATGTAGGGTTATGAATGGGTGAATCCATTCACACCAATGCCCAATTTCTCTCTCTAAATCATAGAAATTCATATGTTGATTCTATGGTGTTTTAACCCAATGCATTAAATTCCTAAATTCTATTCATGGGTATGATCTAAATGAGTTTTTATTATTGAATTATGAATTAGGGACAAGTTTTACATTGTTATCCATAAAAACCATGTTTAAAGCTTTATAAATCTAAATGCCTATTTGTGAGAAGTTTATGAATGTTGAGATTTATGATAAATGTTCATGTTTGATGCGATATTATTGATGAAAACAAAATTTTCAAGTTACCCATGTGTATAATCAGGTTTTCAAGGGAATTGAGTATTTTCAGGAATGTTAAAGTATTGGGCAATGCCCATATGTTCAAGTATGATTTATTATGTATGATATGGATTTCATGATTGATCAATTTATGACGTTGGATGACTTATTGGCCCTTCATTCATGGCAATCATGTGTCTAAATGGGGATCAATGATGTTAATGTTTATTTGTCCATGAATCTTATGAATGATGTTTATTATTTATATACGAGCCTATTGTGCATGTTTTCGGAGCAGTGTCTAGCACCGAGTATACTAACATTCAAAGGACTGCGTCGGTGTCTCATAACTATGTGCCACTGTAGGTTCATATTGTTACAATACAATGTTAATGGATCCCCTCTTTTTGTGATATCACATACTGCACGTCCCTTTGCTAGCAAGCCTAGGATGACTCTGCCCACTTGAGTAACATAATTGGGGCATCATGTGAGGCTATACCATTATGGTGTCGGTTATGACGAGTCCTCTCATTTTTCCTCATGATTTATGCATGGTTATGTTCATATGATTTTGTATCAAGTCACGTCTAATGAAGCTTTTCTCCTATTATAATGATTATTACTAATTTACGAAAGTTCTAAAAACATTGAGCTTTAAGTTACATTAAGATATTTATGTCATGAGCATGTTGTCCTACTCTTATGACCTTTTATTTATTTTAAATATCTTGTTTACTTACCTTGTATACTCGGTACATTCGACGTACTGACCGTGTGCTTTATGTTTTATCGTTTCATGATATAGGCTCTGATATTGAGACCCAACATTGTCATAAGCTCATTCTCGAAGTTAGCATCCAGTTCATTGGTGAGTCCTTATGTCCCGAGGACTAGTTGATATCATTTATCCTTTATTTTCAGTTCTCTAGACTTGTTGGGTTGGTTGGGGGTATTGTCCTATCAACCCACTAGATATGTTAGAGGCTGTTACAAAATATGTAGTATCCAGTTGTCATGTATGAAATTCATTTTGTTTTCTATGTTATGTCGTGATTATGCTTCCACTATGTTATTATGTGGATCATTCCGCTTTATTTTATTTAGTTTGATGTATGTTGATTCCATTGGTCGACTTGTAGTCGCTCGGGGCTCCTTGTCCCGTGTTGCGATCCGACTCTACATTTGGGTCTTGAAAAACTTCGTATTAGAGCCATAGGTTTGAAGTGTCCATGAGTTTCTGAAAGTCATGTTAAGTAGAGTCTTTTTCATAGGTGTGAAGCGCGTCACACTTATGACGAAGAGGCTACGAGAGGTTTAGGAAATGTTCCCTTCTTTCATGATCTATGTCATGCGACGAAATTCCTCCCTATCCTTGTAACTCGTGCTATTCGCCATTACAGAATCATGGCTCCCCGCAGGGTTAACGGTAAGAGAAATGGGTATGGAAACGGCCATGAGGATGGCAATGGAGATGGGCACCAAAAAGCCCCACCTGTCCACGAGCACTATGCATTGGAGCCGGTGCCCATGCTCAATTTCGGGTAGCAATTTAGATTCTAGCGCAGGCCTTGACCGCCCAGGTCAACCAGCAGGTAGTGGTGCATGTCCCGTAGAACGGGAATGCAAAAGCAACACGGGTCAGAGACTTCTTAATGTTGAACCCACCAGAGTTTCTTGGTTCAAAGGTGGAGTGGGATCCTCATGAGTTTATCAACGAGATTGTGAAGATCACCCAGGTCATGAGGGTGAATGGAGTGGAAAGTGCTGAGTTGGCCTCATTTGGTTTCGACTGTGGAAGGATAGTAGGACAGCTAGAGCAGGCCCTATCAGTTGGGAGTAGTTTCATATTGCTTTTCTAGACCAGTTTTTCCCTCGAGAGATGAGGGAGTTGAAGGCAGCTGAGTTTATGAATCTTAATCAGAGAAATATGACAGTACAAGAGTTTTCCCTTGATTCAGTTTCTTATCAAAGTACGCCCCAGAGTTAGTGGTCGATTAGAGGGCGCGAGTGAGCAGGTTTGTTCATGGGCTGGCAAACTATTTGGAAAAAGATTGCAGGACTGCTATGCTCCACTAGGATATGGATTTCCCTCAAATAGTCTTATACGCCCAGCAGATGGAGGTGGCGCATATGAGGAGAGAGAGGACAAAATAGCCCAGACAGACAACTATGGGTTCACTTAGCAGAGGTTCGGCGGTGGTCACTGCCCTTAGATTCAGCAAAGGTCACTAGCCCCATCATTTGCCAGTGTCCTATCCATACCCAAGAGTGATCGGATGAGCAAGGCTTTAGGTTCGAGGGACCAGAGGGGCATCCAGGTAGAGATCACATTTTTAGCCTGTGGAAAGTGTGGTAAGAGTCATGTCAAGGAGTGCTTTCTCGGCTAAGATATTTGTTATGGGTGTGGTAGATTTGGCCACATGCGTAGAGCATGTCCATATGCTAGATAGGGTGATGATAGAGGTCGTGCACAAACTACTAGGTCAGCAGCATCTCCAGCACGCTCAGCTCCACAGAGAGCATCCACTAGTGGGGGTGGTGGATAGTGCCAAAATAGATTCGATGCCCTCACCTCGTGTCATGAGCAGGAGACTTATGTTACGAGTCTTTCACCTTGATGTTTATGATTTGGTAAGGATACCTTGTCTTTTGTGACACCATATATGCTAGTAGCTTTGGAGTCAGTCCCGAAATTTTGTCAGAACCATTCTCAGTCTCTACTCCCGTTTGTGATTCCGCTATAGCTAGGCCGATGTATAGAAGTTTCCTAGTCATAGTATTGTAGAAAGTCACCTTCGAAGACCTAGTAGAGTTAGCCATGACTGACTTTGATATTATTCTCGGCATTGATTCGTTGTATGCATGTTATGCTTCCGTAAATTATAAAACCCGTGCGATGGAGTTCCTCTTTCCGCGTGAGTAAGTTTCAGAGTGGAAGGGTAGTTCAGCCATGTTTGTAGGTCGATTTATGTCCTACCTTAAGGCCAGGAAAATGATTTAAAAGGGTTGTGTATACCATCTAGTTAGGGTAAAGATGTTGAGTCTGAGACCTCAACTATCTAATCAGTCCTGGTAGTAAGTGAGTTCCCTGAGGTTTTTCTGGATGATTTGCCAGGAGTTCCTCCCAAGCGGGAAATTGATTTTGGTATTGACCTTCTTCTGATTCGCAACCTATGTCTATTCCTCCTTATGGAATTGCTCCAGCCGAGCTATAAGAGTTGAAGGAACAGTTGAAGGATCTTTAGGATAAGGGTTTCATTAGACCGAGCAAGTCCCTATGGGGTGCACCAGTTCTCTTTGTCCGAAAGAAAGATGGCTCTCTTCGTATGCGCATTTATTATCGGCTATTGAACAAGGTCACCGTTATCGGTCTATACAGTTTTCCATGTACCAGTAGAAGATTCGGCAGCTACCGAGGCCCCCAACAGGTATCCTCTACCTAGGATTAATGATTTTTTTGACTAGATTCAGGGTGCCTGGTGCTTTTCCAAGATAGATCTCAGATCCGGGTACCATCATATTAGAGTTTGGGAGACCGATATCCCGAAGACAACCTTCACGATGTGGTATGGTCATTATGAGTTTGTAGTTCTGTCTTTTGGACTAATGAATTCTCCTGTAGCTTTTATGGACTTGATGAACAGGGTGTTCAAGCCATACTTGGATATGTTCGTCAATGTGTTTATTGATGACATCCAGATATACTCTCGGAGCGAGAAGGAGCATGCCACTAATTTGAGGGTGGTGCTGCAAACTCTCAAGGATTGCAAGCTATATGCTAAATTCAGCAAGTGCGAGTTTTGTTTGAAGTCAGTGGCTTTTATGGGTCATGTGGTGTCAAGTGAGGGCATAAAGGTAGACTCCCAGAAGATAGATGCTGTGAAGAATTGGCCCAAACCGATGAATCCTTCAGATATCAAATGTTTCTTAGGCTTAGCTGGCTACTATAGGAGGTTTTTCAAGGGGTTTTCATCTATTGAAACACCGTTGACTAAACTGACCTAGAAGAAGGTAAAGTTCCAATGGTTGGATGCTTTTTTGAAGAGCTTCCAAGAGCTGAAAGCCCGACTCACCTCAGCAACAGTTTTAACCCTACCCGAGTGTATCGATGGGTTCGTGTGCATTGTGATGCTTCAAGGATTGGACTTGTTTGTGTATTGATGCAGCATGGAAAATTTATAACTTATGCTTATAGACAACTGAAATTGAATGAAAAGAACTACCCGAATCATGATCTCAAATTGGCAGCGGTGGTATTCGCATTGATAATATGGAGACACTATTTGTACGGGGTCCACATGGATGTGTTTACAGACCATAAAAGTCTACAATATGTGTTTGCCGAGAAGGATCTTAAAGTTGGCAAAGGAGGTGGTTGGAGCTACTTAAGTATTATGACATGAGTATCCTTTATAATCCAGGAAATGCTAATGTAGTAGCAGACGCACTTAGTAAACTCTCCATGGAATGTGTCCCCCATTTAGATGAGGGAAAGAAGGAGCTGGTGAAAGACATGCATCTACTTGCATGGTTTGGAGTTTGTTTTGTTGATTAAATCGATGGTGGTGTTATAGTTATGAATGGATCAGAATCTTCCTTGGTTGCTGATGTAAAAGCTAAGCAAGATAAGGACCCCATGTTCGTAAATATTAAGGAAGTTGTCCAAAATCAGAAAGTCAGAGGTCTTCTCCCAATGGGGATATGTTGTGTTTCGATATAAGGGTCGCTTGTGTTTTTCGGACATTGATGATTTAAGAAATCAGATGTTGCATAAGGCACACGGTTCTAGATATTCAATCCATCCAGGTGCCACCAAGATGTACTGTGACTTACAAGAAGTCTATTGGTGGAATGTCATGAAGAGAGACATCGTAGAATTTGTGGCTAAGAGTCCAAACTGTCATCAAGTGAAGGTCGAGGATCAGAGACTGGGAGGTGTGCTTCATGATATTAGCATCCCTACTTGGAAGTGGGAAGAGATCAATACAGACTTCATAACAGGTTTTGCTCGCACTAGTCGACAATATGACTCCATTTGGGTAGTTGTGTACAGGTTGAACAAAGCCGCTCATTTTCTACCGATCAAAACCACTGATTCCCCAGTGGATTATGCCAAACTATACATCTGAGAGCTATTCAGGTTGCATGGAGTGCCCTTGTCCATCATATCAAATAGAGGTACCCAATTTACCTCTCAGTTTTGGAGGTCGTTTCAAAAAGGACTTGGTACTCAGGTTAAGCTCCACAACATTTCACCAGCAAACGGATGGTCAAGCGGACTGGACAATTTAAACACTCGAAGACATGTTGAGAGCATCTCTGATTAACTTCAAGGGTAGTTAGGATGACCATTGCCTCTTATTGAATTTGCGTACAATAACATCGGCAATTCCAGTATTCAGATGGCTCCGTTTGAGGCTCTCAATGGGTGGAGATGTAGATCACCTATTGTTTGGTTCAAAGTAGGTGAAGTTGCGATGATAGGACTAGATTCAGTCCATGAGGCTATGGAGAAGGCTCAACTCATTCGGGACAGGTTGAGGACAGCTCCAAGTCGCCAAAAGTCCTATGCCGATAAGAGAAGGAGAGAGATCGAGTTCGAAGTCGGTGATTGGGTGTTTCTAAAGGTGTCTCCCATTAAGGGAGTGATGCGGTTTGAAAAGAAAGGAAAACTCAGCCCTCGTTATGTTGGGCCCTATCAGATAGTGAAACTGGTCAGCAAGGTGGTATATGAATTGGAGGTTCCCTCTAAATTAGCTTCCGTGCATCCTGTTTTCCATGTATCACTCTTAAAGAAGTGTTTGAGTGATCCATCTCTAGTTGTTCCGGTGGACAGTGTTGGTGTGAAAGACAACCACAGTTATGAGGAGGTTCCGGTGAAAATACTGGATTGTCAGGTTCGAAGGCTGAGAAACAAGGAAGTAGTTTCTTTCAAATGTTTCACGACAAGAAGGAAGGCCCGGATCATAGACATGGGACAAGGGACCCCATGTCGAGCCATGGCTCATGCACACGACAGCTATCATTCAAATAAGCAGAAAGGTAACCATAAAACATAACAGAAACTTAATCATAGCATAACCTCACGGAATACAGAATGTATACAAGAGCTGAGTACTACATACTCGTCTGAAAGCCTCTACTACATACGATGGGTTGATGGGACAACATCCCCAACTAACCCGACCAATACTGAAACTAAAGATAACATCAAAATCTATCAACAGCCCTAGGAACATGAGGAATTACCAATGAGTAGCGCAAGCTGAAATGGACTACGGATGAGGACGAGCTTGTGATCCGGACCTTGTATCATGAAACGATACAACATAAAAAGTATGCGGTCAGTACGTGGAATGTACCGAGTATGCAAGGTAAGTAAAACCGTGAAAGTAATATAAATCTCTTAAAGCAAGTCATACATATATCGTAATCTTTAGAGATAAAGAAGACCACATGCATTCATTATGAACTCCTTTTCATATTATACATAATCATGCATGTCGTAGAACATCCTGACTAACTGGAATGACTCAAGCTGAAACATCACATTTATATCAAAAACTGAACGATTAGTCAAAGCTTACTTTTAGAACATGCATGCATAAGGTAACAATCATTAGTAATGAATATGCAATTCTGGAAGATATAGAAAGTGGGAGACTCGTAAATTTACCGACATACCACAATAGATCTTACGTGGTCCAACCTATCACACTCAAGTGGGAAGAGCTGTTCATAACCTTTTCATGGCGATGGATACGCTACCAAGATATCAATATCAAGCTCAAAGGCCAATCGGTCGGGGATAGCTCACAAAAGAGGTTCCAATAATACGTAAGTATCAACCTACATTGGCGCATAGTTCTGCGGTATAGGGTAATCGACTCTTAAACCGCTCGGTGCTAGACTCTTCTCCCAAAACATGCAGTGCTCTACATCATATAACGCGAAGCTCAACTTCGTTAATCGACGAAGCTTAATATCGTCTAATGACAAAGCTCAATATGAAATCATGTATAACTCAACATCGTATGCAATGAAGCTCAACATTGTGTATTGACAAAGCTCATAATAACATCATGCATAGACTCAACATCGTATGTAAATGAAGCTTAAAATTTTCTATCGACAAGGCTTATAGTGACACACATCCCAATTACGATTTCATGCATATAGGAGGCTTTACTTCGAAACATACCACAAGCTAGAATTTATAATAAGATTTGAGAAAAATTCACTTCAACCATTTGGTAAGCTTATATCGGGGAAAACCATTACTTTAAAACATCACATTGGCATCACCGAAAACTCTATTATACTTGGATTAATTCAGTTCACTTTGAAAGCATCAATACAATCATGGGTAGGGTTAGAAACATGATTCCGTTATTTACTTCATCATCATCACACACGTATCACAAATCATCTATTCTATGAACTATTCATCCATGGGCGTTTTAGATTAAAATTTTTAGAAAAAAAATTTTTATAAGACAAAACAAGTTAGAATGCGCCCAAGCTTTGTAAATCATTAATATCAGCTCGATCTAATCATACCCATGAATGGAGATATAAGAATCATGCAATTGATCAAAACCCCTTGTTACACCCCATAAGTTTTTAGAGTTTAGTCGGCCTATTCACATGTTGGTTGAGAGTTTTAGAGTGCCATACGTACGAGGAAAGGGCCCGGGGAAAGGCCGAAAGAGTGCTAAGTCGGGATTTCACGAGAGGAGGCAGAACCAAGCTGCCCAGAGGGGCAAAGTGGCACGTAGCTACTCCTCCATGTTAGCATACATGGCACGGAGAAGAATAAGTGTGTTAGGCAACGTGCCACGTTGCCTTGTCTGCAGACTCAATTATATAAGGGTCTCACACTTAGAAATGAGATTTAATTCATATATCTTCGACCAACAGAGAAAAGGGATGCTGGAAAACATTTAATTTTCATCCGATTACGACGTTAAATGCAGTCCAAATCAAAATTAACTTCGGGTATCAAAGAATAAGGCTATAGGGAGCATTTCTACGGAGTTAGTTTCGTGAAATTTTCTCTGTGAATCATCGTCCCACCGAGCAAAAGTTGTTGGAATTTCTCCAAACTAGTGTCAATACGATCCCAAGATTAAAGTAAGCATTTATCCCTTCTAGAATTTTGAGAAACAACGAGGTTTCGACCGTGGTCCGTTAAGTTGGAATATAGTTAATATTTATATATAAAGTTTTCCTTTTTGCTAAATTTAGTGTTAAAACTAGTCCTTTCTTTCAGTAACACGATTTCAGTGGGGAAGAGATATTGAATACTATTTGGAACTTATCAGTTAATAAGAAACCGGCAATCGAGGTATGTTAAGGATTTTTCTTTCAGCAAGTTAGTTTCTTCAGCATAGTAATCCAGTATGAATCCCAGTAAAGAATGTTAAGAGTATGTTATCGTGTTTAGTTGTTTTTGTCAGTTGAGACTGGCAAATTGTATTGTTTTGGGATGGATTATACC
>JACEIK010000840.1:211829-228964 GCA_018107945.1 Datura stramonium
CTCTGTCCCTGATGGTTGTTGCTACCCCAAGAGAAATTCGGGTGATTCCTCCAGTTCGAATTGTAGCTGTTCCCATACTGTTGGTGATTGTTCCTTTGTGCATTACCGACAATTATCTCCGACAGAGGGGCACAATTTACGGCTAAGTTTTGGCAATCTTTTCAGAGGGGTATGGGGACGCAGGTTAACCTGAGCACAACCTTCCATCCTCATACAGACGGGTAGGCAGAACGTACTATCCAGATGCTCAAGGATATGTTATGGGGGTGTGTGTTATATTTTGGAGATAGTTGGGATGAACATCTACCGCTTATTGAATTTGCCTATAATAACAGTTATCATTCAGCAATTCAGATGGCGCCTTATGTAGCGTTGTATGGGCAAAAGTGCAGATCTCCAGCTTGTTGGTTTGAGATAGGAGAATATGCATTAATTGGGCCAGATATTATTCATCAATCAGAAGAGAAAGTAAAGCTAATCAGGGAACGTCTGTTGACTACTCAGAGCCACCAGAAATCTTATGCCGATGTGTGGCGAAGAAACCTATAATTTAATGTGGGTGACTGGGTATTCCTGAAGGTTTCACCAATGAAGGGGGTGATGAGATTTGGCAAGAAAGGCAAGCTCAGCCCGAGGTTTATTGGGCCTTTTTAGATTCGCCGAAGGATAGGCCAGGTGGCATATGAATTGGATTTGCCTCCAGAATTAGAATTCGTTCACCCAGTTTTCCACGTATCAATGCTGAGGAAGTGTATAGGAGATCCCTCTCGAATTGTCCCAGTAAAAGATGTCCAAATCACTGAGGAGTTAGCCTATGAAGAAGCTCTAGTAGCCATACTAAACCGGCAGATCCGTAGATTGAGAACTAAAGATGTTGCTTCTGTCAAGGAATTATGGAGAATTAAGAACCGAGAAGAGATGACCTGGGAGGTAGAAGATGATATGAAAAGCAGATATCCTCAGCTATTTCAGGTTTAGTCGGCTTGTGCAGCTGAAGGTATGTTGATGTCATTGTTGTTTCATGAGTTGTATTATATACGTGTATATGTGGAGTAATTGACTTCAGTCTATCGTGAAATGAATGCAATAGTATTATGTGGAATATCTGTATTGGGCTTTTCTGTTTTTCAGGGTTTTTGGATAGTCTATATTACATGGAAGACTCTGCCGAAATTTTTCCAGAATAAGTAATTGCAAGTTAAAGTTCTTGCAAGTAGAAGTTAACATTCGAGGATGAATGTTCTTAAGGGGGGAGGATGTTACACCCCGTAAGTTTTTAGCGTTTAGTTGACTGATTCATATGTTGGTTGAGAGTTTTAGAATGCCTTACGTGCGAGGATAGGGCCCGGGGAAGGGCCGAACGAGTGCCAAGTTGGGATTTCGCGAGAGGAGGCCGAATTGAGCTGCCAGAGGGGAAAAGTGGCACGGAGCCTCTACCTCCGCGTTAGCCAATGTGGCACGGAGCCAACACAGTGTGTTGGCCAATGTGCCACATTGCCATGTATTCGACTTCAAGTATATATAGGCCTCACCCTAAAACTTTATATGATTTTCCACATCTACCTCGACTAGAACAGAGATAAAGACGAAGAGTTCATACAATTTTCTTCCGATTACGCCACCAAACGCCGTCCAAATTCAAATTAACTTTGGGTATCGAAGTATGAGGCTGCAGGGAGAATTTCTACAGAGTTAGTTTCGTGAAATTCGCCCGGCAAATCATCGTCCCGCCGAGCCAAAGTGATTAGAACTGCTCCAAACTAGTGTTAATACAATCCCAAGCTTAAAGTAAGTACTTCTCCCTTCTAGATTCCCCAGAAACTATGAGTTTTCGATCGTATTTCGATAAGTGAAATATAGTTAGTATATATACATATAAGTTATTGTTTTATTCCAATATAGTAACGAAGCTAGCTCTATTCTTCCGCTAATGTGATTACAGTTGGGAAGAACAGCTAAATACCAACCGAACCTCGCTAGTTAATTGGTAAACAAAGAACGAGGTTTGTAGAGACAGTTTCTCTCGACAAGTTAGTTTCTTCAATATAGTAATCCAATATGAATCCCAGTAAATATTATTTCAGTAATATTTTATCATGTTCAGCATGTTATTATACGTGGTTATTGTTATCAGTTGAGACTTGTGATTGTATTGTTTTGGGATGGATTACCTATATAGCTTCCGTGACCGCCCTAGGGTTAATAGCTGTGTCGACTTGTCCGCCAAAGGGCGAGGATACGTCGCTCTACAGAGCGGCATGCCGTCCGCAAGGGATGAAGATGGGGATCTAGCTCCTCATATTTTTCCGTGGTTGGCCTATACACACCCTCGTCGAGCGCTTGCACCCGGGTTGTAGATTTCAAGAGTCCTCCGGACTTAGGCACAACTATAGTCAGGGGCCCAGCGGGCCCAAGTTGCATACCCAGGGGATCGGCAGGATTCTTATAGTTACTAGATGATGTGGTATGACCTAGATAGCGGTATATAGATTGAGATGTACTCACTAGGGCTAATGGGGGCCCAGGTGGGTTGTTTTATGTTGATTGTACCTTCCGGCTTATGGGGGCCAGGTAAGGTTTAAGTATGTTGCTTTAGTTAATGATAGTTAGACAGTAGGACGCCCTGTTGTCAGGTATGACTCCTACTTTACTCATTATAGCTATGTTTAGCCCTGGTTCTATTAATTCAATCAGTTTCAGTCCGTTTCCCTTTACTTTGGTTATTGTCAGTTCTATTACTTACTTTCAGTCATTTACAGTTATTTCTTTACATACTCAGTACCCGTGGTACTGACGCCCTCCTTTGGGGCGCTGCTTTACTTGCCTGCAGGTACACTTAGACGAAGAGCGGATTCCTCGTAACTCCAGTCAGCAGTACAGAGCCTTCAACTCCTATCTTCCGGAGCTTGAGTGATAGAGGTTCACTTCATTTGTTGTACAGTATGGGTAGGCCGCGGCCCTGTCCCCACCATCTTATTATTCCTAGAGGCTTGCAGATTGTATCATTCCCTGTGGTTAGTTGATATCGACCGTGTGGGGCCATATGTGCTTTAGATTATGTGTGTTGGCTGTGTGGGGCCTTGTTTAGCTGTTGATTGATTACCTTGCTGGTCATAGTTCAGTTAGCGTCTGCCTTCGCTTTTCAGTTATAACTAGATATCATGGTGGCCTTGTCGGCCCGCATAGGACTCCCTATATTCATTTGTCTCTGGTTAGTTATTTACTTTCACAGGTAGCTATAGGCCTTGTCGGTTGGGGATTGTATTTACAGCCACCATATAGCCCGTTGTTTTCTTTACTCTGGAGTTAGAAACAGCCCTGCACCAGAGGTTCTTAAGCTCAGTCAGCTTAGTAGTTCGGATCCTAGTAGGGCAATAGGTGCCAGTCATGCCTCCCATGGCGGGGTGTGCCAGTGACCACGAGTCGTGAGGTGACTCGTGGTCAGCATGGTGAGGCAACGCCTGAGTGAGGAGGCCATAGGCCTGACCACGAGTCATGGTCAGACCTCACGACTCGTGAGGTCAACCATGGTCAACCTTGGAGGTATGGCAAGTTCGGATGGGCAGTGTTGTCCATGGAAGGTGACCACGATTCGTGGTCTGACCTCATGACTCGTTAAGTCACCCATAGGTTTCCCTTGGATGTTTTGGACAGTGGACTCAACAGACCATGGCCATGAGTTGTTCCCTGTGGCAATGACCCATTAGGTCCCTCGTGGTGACTGGCGACTAGAAATTTCCTGCGTTTTAAAAAGGGTGTTTTCATAATTCCTAAGTTCCTAAGGCCTAACTACGTCGTTTTGGAAATTTTCCTTAGTGAGGTAAGATGAGTTAAGTCCTTTATGCATGCCCATTCTCATGCAAAAGCTTATAGAGATTTTTGGGCGATTCAAGGTCTTCTTCCCCAAATTTTCATCAATTTCTTTATGGGTATTCAAGGAATATCAAAATCAATCCATTCCCATGTATGTAGGGTTTTATAATGGGTGTGATTCTTTCTCACCCATGCCCAAATCTCAATTTAAATCATGAATCCCCCTATTCAAGTCTATGGGGTTTTACTCAAATGCATGAAAATATAATTTCTGTTTATGGGTAGATTTGCTTGAGTTTTAATTATCAAATTATGAATGATGGGCAGGTTCTATTATTATTTTCTTCAAATCATGTTTAAATATTTTAAATCTAAGAATGCCCATTTGATAAAAGTTCATGAAAGTTATGATTTATGATGAATACTCTATAATTTGAGTTTATTGATGATAGAAAAGCATGATTTCCAAGTTACCCATATTTGTGAGCATGTTTTGAAATAATTGAATATGATGAAGTATTGGGCAATGCCCACATGTTGAATAATGATTTACAATTTATGAAGCGAATTTCATGAGTTATCGATTTATGATGTTTGCCGATTAAAGGGGCCTATGATTCTTGGCTAAGCATGTTTTAAAGGGGATAAATGATGATAAATGTTATATTTTAGCCAATGAATCTTAATGCATGAAGTTATTAATTTATGTATGAGCCTATATGCAGGTTTTTGGGAATCGTGTCTAGCACCGAGCAGCCAGGCGTTCAAAGGACTACATCGGTGTCTCATAACCATGTGCCATCATGGGTTTCTAATGATATATGTTTTGTATTGATAATGATGCCCTCAAATGTGATATCACGCCTAATGCACGACCCTCGCCTGGCAAGCGAGGGTCGGCTTTGCCCACTTGAGTGAGATAGTTGGGGTATCATGAAAGGCTCTACTATGATGGTGTCAGTTATGAAGAGTCCTCCCATTGTTCCGCATGCTTTTATGCATTGTTATATTTATGTTGTGGCTCAAGTTATGTTTTGATAAAGTTTACTTACGATTATGAAAATGAATGATTGTGAATTTTTTGAAAGCCTTGAGCCTTTTGTTTTATTACAAAGATTTCGATGTAAACATGACGTCCTTCTCTTATATTATTTATGAGCTTTATTTACTCTAAAATGTCTGTTTTACATACCTTGCATACTCGGTACATTTCACATACTGACTGCATACTTTCTATGATGTATCGTTTCATGATACAGGGTCCGGATCTCAGGCTAATTCTCACTCTTAGTTCATCTCAGCTCTCGCTCTCAGCTTATTAGTGAATCCTCATATTCTGAGGGCCATTTGACGGACTATCATGTTGTTTATGTTCAATTTTGGTCAGGTTAGTTGCGGATGTTGTACCATCAACCCATCTTATGTATTAGAGGCTTTCATACAAGTATGTAGTACTCAGCTGTGTATACGCCCAGTATTTCTTGATGTTATGTTGTGGTTATGTTTTCGCTATGTTTTATGATTATCATTCTGCTTATTTGATTGAGATTAGTTGTATGAATGAGCCATGGGTCGACTTGGGGTCTCTCGGGATCCCTTGTCCCATGTCCACGATCCGGGTGTACGTTCGGATCGTGAAACTAATGTTCCTGAGTCATCATCTACAGCAACAGCTCCTAGACCACCAGTTTCTCCTCCACGAGTCACCACAGCCGGTCTGGTTATAATTTTGCAGGTTTTTTAGTTGATATGGCTAGGCGGCTAGCTAAGGCTGAAAAGCGGCAGGTGCACACAACTTAATAGGTTAAAGTTCTGATGGAGCAATTAAAGTCGTGGGTGTTGAAAGAGTTGGAGGCATTGTCCAGTTCTGTGCATGGCCGATTGGACACTTTTGAGAAGAGAATGGATGATCGCCTTGCACAGTTACAAGCACCTGAGTTATCAAAATGGTACTCAGATCTAGGAGCATCCTAAGATGCTAACACAGGGGCTACTATTGCTACGGGAGATAATTGGTGGAACAAGAAGAGCGGCTCAGAGTTGAGATGCGGGACTTGGCCGCACGACAAGTAGTTGTAGTACCTGCACTGGTACTTCCTTTGATAGATGACGAGTTTGAAGAAGAGTTACCAACAATTTTTGATTTTATCATTGAGGAGCCGGTGGCACTTGATAAGGGAAAGAGGCCTCATGAGGAGGCAAGTTTTTAAGATGATGCTTCTCTGCTCCGTTAGAAAAAATGATAGCGGAGTGAGATGGAGAGAGCGCTGCATGAATCGAGAGAGGAGGATCGACAGAGAGCCGAGACTGAGGTAGCGAGAACTCATGGAGAAGGCATGAGCTCATTTGGATCTGAAAATGCACCGGGTCAAGCCGGTAATGTTGGAGATAACATTGGAGGTGTATCTACACCCTCCACTGACCAGGTAGCTGACACCTAGGTCGCATAGGTATTTTCCCTATTTTGCTAGTTTTTTTATGCATATATACGTCGAGGACAATGTATGATTTTCTTGAT
Organism: Datura stramonium; assembly: GCA_018107945.1. Lineage (NCBI taxonomy): Eukaryota > Viridiplantae > Streptophyta > Magnoliopsida > Solanales > Solanaceae > Datura > Datura stramonium. The sequence continues at coordinate 218,161 of JACEIK010000840.1, forward strand.
GGGGGTGGGGAGGGATACCTGTGCATGCTTTTGCTAAACATAACCTGAGGGTTTTTCTTGTCGGATATTTTTTCCCTCAGGTGTTTCATATCTAGTAAAACCAGCACGTTTAGAATTTTATTTTTATTTTTTTAGTGTTTGTTTGTGTCAGTCGAAAGAAAGTTTGGTGAACTGAAGGCAGTCAAGAGCTTTAATTGTTGATTTTTGTTGATGTATAAGTTGATACCCCTCCGAAAATTTCTATATGTGTATGATAAAGTTTACAAGTATGACCTTCGTGAATCTTTGCATGGCATCAAAACTGTGAACATGTTTACCATTGCATGGTTGTGCCTGAACTAGAAATTAGTAAAAGTGATGATGTTGACATGTGCTATGTGTGAGTGAGGTTATTAGCTAAATTCGACTGTGTGTGTCAATCTAGAACTTGTATGGTCAGTCGTACTGAGATAGAGGATAGGAAACTAGGAAAGGATCATAGGTGGTTTTTTTATTTATGAGCCCACTTTAGCCTTAAAAGACCTACCAAAACAGAATAAAAATCCCTTGATCCAAATGTTTGAGCTTAAATTGACCTTTCTTTTTGTTTAAACCAATTCACCTTCCCGCTTTTATTAAGAATGAACTTGTTTTGGCCCTAGTCCCTCCTTGGACATTGTGAACCTCAACTCGGGCAAATCGCCTAAGTTGAGGGTGGCTATTATAGGAATGATTAAGAAGAGTGGGGTGGAATGAAAATTGGGCAATGAAAAAGGAAAGAGCGGATACGGTATGCGTAATGAAAGAAAGAAATAAAAATTGTTGTCAAAAAACAAGAAAAGAAAAGAAAAGAAAATTGTTACATCAACGAAAGCTTGAATAATGAGAAACCAAATACGTAGTAGCAAACAAAATAAGAAGAAAGTAAAGGAAAAAGAGAGAGCTTTTGGTCAACAAAATCGTCTGCAAATTATCTAGGTCAGTGTTATAGATTTATGTGCGTGGTTGCAAGTGACAATGTTTTTCCATGTTTTAATTCCTCTGTGTCATGGTTGGAAATTTTGCATATGCATTGTGATTCGAGTTGATACGATGAGGGAGGGGTTATAAAATTCGATTTGATGTATAAATGTGAGTGCCACAAGTTTTCTAGAGTTCTTTCAATTGAAGCATCGAAGTAGTTTATTTTATTTTGTTTTTGCTTGATGACATGCAAAAGTTCTAAGTTGGGGGTGTTGATGTGTCATGATTTTACGGCACTTTCGACGCTTAAAACCAAGAAATTATGCACATTCTGGGTATGTTTATATAGGTATGATTTGTTTTGTGTTTAATATTGTAGGAAAACAGGTTCGGAAGTGAACTGGGAAAATTTATGCTAAAAACAACTGAAAGGGTGAATGTCAGGCACTTCACGAGACGTTGGCAAGAATCACGACTCATTGCTGAAGGCGTGGGCAAAAGATGTATTCTGAAGTTGTAGAGACATTGTACCTGACGAGTTGAGGGGACTACTCGTTACATCTGGTAACGAGTCGTGAAGTTAGTCCTGAGGACTGGAGAGAAATTATTGCCAAAGTAACCAGTGAAGATGACGATAGACTTAATGAGTCGTTAGTTGACTAAACGACTCGTTGGCAGATCACTAGAACCAACCATAAGATGCACTAAAATTTTGAAGGAGTTAGACCACGAGGGGCCTAACAACTCGTGCCCAGGCACAATGCGTCGTTAGGTGACATGTTGCCACAAATGGGTATGATGCTGAGGAAGACTATTTTTAGCAAGGCATGACTCATCAAAGGTCCCAATGATTCGTCACCTAGCCCGTGGTCACTGCCGACCTGGTTTCCAGTTTTAGCTAGGAAAAGGTTTTCTTGGAACTATAAATACACTGTTTAGGTTTATTTTCATAGAGAGATTATTATTATTATTTTTCATGTAGGCTTTTGGTGTTGTACTATTATTCTTGGGTCAAGAAACAAGGTTTACAATTTTGTTCTTGAATTTGAGGATCAAAAGCAACATTGGAATTTATTCATCAACTTTGGAGTTTTATTCAATTTAATTGGTTTTATTCTACGATAATTTTTAAGTTGCAATTATGATTTATTTTATATTTTATGATTGTGTTATACAAGCATGAGTAGCTAAACCCGTAATGAGGGTTGTGGGAACCAAGATGAATTAACACATATAGGTGAAACACTTAGTGATTCTTGAACGGTGTTTAATGCATGTATTCTTTTTCCCTTCGTTTTTATTGATTCTTGACGGTTGCAAACGTTAGGACTTGCCTTATTCTTATTTACCGGACCAAGAAGGTATTGAATAGGAAAAAGGGATTAACAACGGAGATTTGAGGCTATCAACCTTCATCTAATATCTTGAATTTGTCCGGGGATAGCTAATCGGATATTAAGGGTAAGGGTACACCGGTATACGAACCAAGTTGCATGGTGATAATCATCTAGATAGGGAACCAACCATTTAGGTGAATCTAACTTACCATATTGCATGTTGAACACTGGAATAGACCACTAGTGTGCAAGCCTTGTGGTTATGAAATCTTGGGGAACACAATCCTAGTCAAGTCGTTAATTGAATACAAATCGTATTTGATCTAAGAATTCAGTAGTTTTACTTTTTTTATTATTCTATTTCTTTCCCCCTGTAGGAAATAAGTAACTCAATAGTAACAGTTATTCGCATTAACTTAAGTTCTTTCCATATTCCCTGTGGGATCGACCTCAACCTCTAGTTGGGTTCTATATTTGACATCGGCCGCTTTATATATGTATTACAAGGTGTAATTTTGGTGACATCACTCAAGTCGTCGTCGCGTTGCCATTCTACGGAACATGCGCAATGGCCTGCTGATTGACTTGAGCGGTCAAGGCCTGCGCAAGCATCTGAATAGCGGCCTGGAACTCAGCACGGGCAACTGGCTCTGGTGCTTGGGGCTTGCTGATGACCATGAACATTGCCATCCTCGTGGCCTTCACCATCTCCATTCATCCTTCGGTTCATTATTCAAGGAGCCATGATTCTGCAATCGCGAATAACATGAATTAGAAGAATAGAAGGACTTTTTATCGCACGACATAGATCATGAAAGAAGGGAACATTTCCTAAGCATCTCGTAGCCTCTTCGTCATAAGTGTGGCGCGCTTCACACCCATGAAAAAGACTCTACTTAATGCGGCTTTTAGACACTATAGGATACTTCAAACCTATTTCTCTGTTACCAAGTTTTTCACGACCCGAACTAGACCCGGATCGTAGCACGGGACAAGGAACCCCTAGAGGTCCCAAGTCGACCCATGGCATAAGTATACATCTAACTTCATTCACTTTACGTGGAAGACTGAACATAAGGCATAGCGGAAACATAAACATAACATAACATGTCAAACATTCGAAAACACTGGACATATACATAAGATGAGTACTACATAATATCTGAAAGCCTCTACTGTATAAGATGGGTTGATGGGACAACAACCCCAACTACCCTGGACAAATACTATAACATAAAATAACATAAACGTCTAGTCAAACGGCCCTCAGAACATGAGGACTCACCAACAAAGCTGATAATAAAAATCTCGAGATGGTCTAAGGATGAGGACGAGCCTGAGAGCCAAGTCCTGTATCATGAAATGATGCAGCATAGAAAGTATGTGGTCAGTACGTGGAATGAAACGAGTATGCAAGATAAGTACAACGGACATTTAAAATACATGAAACTCATAAAACATCATGAGAGTAGACATCATGCTCATATCATAAATATCATGACATAACGTAAGGCTCAAGGTTTTCAAATCATTCGTAAACCATTCATTTTCATAATCATAAGAGAAACTTTATCAAATCATCACTTGAGCCAATATCATGAACATAACAATGCATAAAAACATGCGGAATAATGGGCCTGGCAGTGTATTTTCTATGCATTTTTTAGGGGCATTCTCATAAAGTCCTATGCTTTTAACTTCTAAACTACGTTGTTTTGACTTTTATATGGGAACTTTTTAAAGGGATATCAAGTCTAAACCCTCATTCTCTCAAGGTAACTCTCAAAGCTCTTCTTCCTCCTTTCCTCTCAAGATTCAAGAACTTCACCAAGGTGTTCATCAAGCTTCAAGGAAAATTTCGAGCAGGGTTCTTCTGCCAGGTATGCGGGTTTTTAAACAAGGATACTCTTCCATCCTTGTGCCCAAAATGTTTTTATTTAAAATGTCCAATTTCTACTATTTTAGAAAATTCATGACCTAGGGTTTAAATTGATGGTGAATCCTCCTACAACTCCTTCAATTCCAAGATCTATTGTGATTATGAAATAACTACGATGTAAGATGATTGGGTTACCAGACCCTTGGGTACCCTAAGGAGGAACCTTACTAGTAGTCGGATGTGGGGCTAATGCCTCCGCCTACTCTTATAGATACCTAGTTATAGGTCACCGCGAGTGGCTAGGTCTAGGTAAACCTGCCTATGAGGCTATAAATCGTCCAAAGAAGTCATATGAAATCTGAGTAGACAAAGTTCATGTCTAAGGGACTATAACCACAGTAGTACAATATTACCTTCAGGCTAATAACTATAGTAATCCCTGGGGAAGGTTGGGGGCTGACTACTTAGGAGCTTGTCCGATTAGTAGCAGCCCTACAGTTGTTCTAAGCGAAGGAACTAAATAGTTGGTCGTCCACGACGTTATGGTTCGCTCATGAGCTATCACTGTCCTATAATGACATTCATAGTATCATTTAGGCCACTCCAGATCTCACCCTATCCTTTCTAGACCAGTAGAGATTATGATCACTGTCAGGATCCTCTGATCATATGTAGGCACACGGGGTGTTCTTGTTGGCAGCAATACAAACTATTCTAGGGGAGAGTAGTAGTTGTGTTAGGCCTTAAGAGCTAGATATGTCTTTTTTGTGGCTAGATTAAGACTATAATGTAGCATATTGGTTGGGAGTCACCCCACCTAGGATAGCCTTCCGTTGACCAACTTTAGGGTTTCTAACTGTGTCATTGCCTACGGGGCTATTGATCGCTAAGAGGATCTATATGATGTTGCTCAAAGGAGCTATGTGATGTCCCTAGGGACTATATTCAAGCCCAAGGTACATATTACAGTCCATCCACGAATGGGCTTCTACTTTTATGTTGTATCGGCATCACTGACTCTCCATCGAGCCTTGTGTGTCAGGGTGCAGTTACAGGAGCCCAACGGGCTCAGACACAATTATAGGAGTCCAACGGGCTCAGATGCAGACCCAGAAGCCAGGTAGGTTGGCTATAGTACCAGTAGAATCATAAGAACCTGGATAGGGGTATGTAGATTGAATTGTACTTTCTAGAGCTTATGGGGGCCCTGGTAGGTTGTTTCTGTGTTTCTTGCACCTTCCAGGTTTGTGGGGGCCGGGTTAGGTTCTTGTTTGTATACTTGCTCGCTAGTTGTAGCCTATGAATGCATAGTCGTATTGTTCAACCATAATATGTGTAGTGCTTTACTAGATGTAAGTTATGGATAAGAAAGCTTACAGGTTATCTTCTGCCCCTTCTTTCTACTTACTTTCAGTCTTTATCAACTTCTATTCAGCTTTATATTACCGCCTTACATATTTAATACATATTGTACTGACGCCCAACTATGGGGCGCTGCATACATGCCTGCAAGTATAGACAGACAGATTGTGGGATCTCTTAGCAGCTATTCAGAGTCAGCAGATTGGCCAACTCCTTTCATTTGGGGTTGCCAGGTTATAGAGGCTACCTATCTTTTATTGTTATGATATTTGGGTAGGCCAGGGCCATGTCCCGACCACTATTTTTATTCTTAGAGGCTTGCAGACTATAGTCTTCAGTTAGTTGTCCGTGTTGTCCGTGTGGGGCCTATATATATTAAGTTCTGTATGTTGTCCGTGTGGGGCCTAGTATAGCTTTCAGTTAGCAGCCTTGTCGGCTATAGTGTTTATATCACTACCTATTTTTCATTCTGTTATAACTATACAACATGGTGGTTTTGTCAGCCCGCATAGGATCCCTTTATTGTTATGTTGGCTGGGTTAGCTGTTTTCTTTTATAGGTGTTGCATAGCCTTGTTGGCCCAAGGCTACATTTACAGCCGAGATATAGCAGTTTGTTTTCTCGATTTTGAGTCGCTAGTAGGCACCAGAGGTGCATATGCTAGCTAGGCCAGCCTAGATCCCAGTGTGGCATTAGGTGTCAGTCATTCCTCCTAAGGTAGGGCGTGACATACCGCACGGGTTCTATAATTCACCGAGGCATAACATGCATGTAGCCAATTCACGCCAAAGATAACATCGAAATCCATCATGGCTAGTTCTACTAAATCTGCTGAGGTGACTTTCTAAAGGACTGTGATAGGGAAATATCTGTACACCCGTCGAGCTATAACTGAATCACCAACTGAAGTTGAGACTAAGAAGGGTTCTGATAAGATTTTGGGACCAACTCCGAAACTATTAGCAACATAGGGCGTCATAAAAGATAAAGTAGCCCCTGTATCTAACAATGCATATACATCAAAGTGGAATACTCGTAACATACTAGTGACTACATCTGGTGAAGTATCCTGCTCCTGACGAGATGCGAGGGCATAAAACCTGTTCCGGTGCTGACCACCACCTGCACTGGTGGACTCACCCTACTGATCTGGGCATGCTAGTGCTGCTACTGAACTTGTAGCCTGAGTACGTGCCCTACCATCACCTTGCCTGGTCAACGGACACTCCTGGTGCTTATGCCCGGATCTACCACACCCAAAGCATATATGTGATCCAATCAAGCACTCCCCTATGTGATTATTGCCACACTTCCCATAGACTGGAAAGGTATGCTCTACCTGCATGCTCCTCTATCCCCTTGAACTTAATGCTCTGCTCCTTTGGTCACCCCGCGATCTAGATGGGGCACTGGACGATGATGGCGCTGGAGCTAATGACCTCTAATGGGACTGCTGACGATGTCTGCATCCCGACCTCTGCTGGGAGAACCCAAAACTATCTATCCTGGCACTATTGGCCTCCCTCTCCCTCAAATGAGCTGCCTCCATCTGCTGGGCATACAAAACCAATCGAGGAAAGTCGACGTCTTGATGAAGCATAGTGGTCCTACCTTTCTTGAACAGGTAGTCTACTACTCCGTGCACAAACCTTCTCACCTGAGCTCTCTGATCAGCCACCATCTCTGGTGCATATTTGGACAAGTGGGTGAACCCTAAAGAATACTCCTGGATTGTCATAATATTCTACCTCAGGTTCATAAAATCAGCTGCCTTGATCTCCCTCATCTCACGGGGAAAGAACCGATCCAAGAATGTAGTGAGGAACTCATCCAAACCAATGAGACCCATTCCAACTGCTTTTTTATCCTTCCACTATATGAACCAGATATGGGAAACCCCTTTCAACTATAACAGGCTAGATCTGCGCACTCTTCCCCTATCAACCCCATAATCTGGGTGATCTTTTTAATCTCATTAACAAACTTGTGTGGATCCTCGTCCACTTTCAATCTGAAGAACTTTGGAGGGTTCATCCAAAGGAAGTCCCAGACTCTTGTCGCTGTTGCATTCCCATTATGGGGAACATGCGCTATTTCCTGTTGGTTGACCTGGGCAGTCAATGCCTGTGCCAACATCTGGATGGCTACTCTATATTCTCCATGGACAACCTGCTCGGGCACATGATCCTCGGGGGCTGGTGGGGCCTGCTGTGCCCATCTCCATTTCCATTCTCATGGCTATTTCCATTTTCATTTCTTCTTCCATTAACTCGACGAGGAGGCATGATTCTGCAAACATGTATAGAATGAGGTAGAAGGATAGAGAGACATTTCATCGCACGACATAGATCATGAAAGAAGGAAAATTTCCTAAAAATGTTTTGCAACTTATTCATCATAAGTGTGGTGCGCTTCACACTCATGAAAAAGACTTTACTTAACGCGGCTTTCAGACACCCTAGGATACTTCAAAACCTAATGCTCTGATACCAAGTTTGTCAGGACCCGAACATAGGTCCAGAAAGAGACACGGGACAAGGAATCCCTAGAGGCTCCAAGTCGACCCATGGCATGAACATAGTGGCTAAGAGCATACAACAAGCAAAAACTGATATAATAAAACATGCTTAAGCGGAAGGCTACAAACACATCCATCTAAAACAGAGTCAACACTGATAAGTTGATATTCTACATATTATGTGAAAAGCTTCTAACTTAGCTGATGAGTTGATGGGACATCATCCCCAATTAGCTCGACAAAAGTTTGTAACTGAAACAACATAACAATGATCAAACTGAATGTCCTCAAAGGATGAGGATTCACCGCCACTAGCTAACAGGACTGAGGTAAAAGCAGGACTAATGGTGCGGCTGAGACTGATCCCTCAGACCTGTATCATGAAACAATATAGCATAGAGTATGCGGTGAGTACTTGGAATGTACTGAATATGCAAGGTAAGTAAAAATGGACAGTTCAAATACATTAGAGTTCATAAGAGTAGGGCAGTATGAACATGAAGTGAATATCATAATATAAACATGAGGGCTCAAGGTTTTTAAACCATTCATAATATAGTCATAATCATAGTCATAAGAGAAACCTTATAAAATTACAACTTGAGCCAAAGTAACATAAACATGACAATGCATAAATCATGAGGAACAACGGGAGAAATCATCTTAACCGACACCATCATGATAGAGCTTACATGATGCCCCAACTATCATACTCAAGTGGGCAGAGTTGTCCCAGGCTTGCCAGGCAAGGGACTTGCGTGATGTGATATCACAAGGGAAAATCCATGAATACATATACCTACGATGGCATGAAGTTCTGAGACCACGGGGTTTACCTGAACGCAGGGTCTACTTGGTGCTAGACACTGCTCCCAAAAACATGCACATGAAGGCTCATATAGTAATCGTGAAATCATTCATGAAGTTCATGGAAAAATAAATCATAACATACTTGATCATACTTGAAATACATGATTAGCCATGAATAAGGGCCCGTGGGTCAGCCAAAAGTCATTAATTCATAAATCATGAAGAACATGCATATTTGTGAAAATTCATATACTTGACATGCATAAATCCATGAAGAGTACTTGAAGATAAATCATATCATAAATCATAATTTCATAATTTAGGCTTAGGAAGACCAAAATCATAATGGAATCATAACTTGACTTTTCATGAAACTTTTCATAATTGGGCCTAGATTGACTAGGATTTGAAATCAAAAAATTATAATCAATTTAGATTTAAATCTGCCATAGATCTTAAAATAACATTTAAAACATAAAGGGAATTGACCCATAATCAAATCAAAGAGAATCCTATGAATTGGGGTTAAAACCCCATAAGATCATCAAATTTCTTTAATACTTGAATTCATCAACATAGAGGGAAATTGGGGCATGAGAGTGAAGGGGGACTCGTATTCAGAACCCTACAAATCTGGGTAATCTGATATTACACNCTTAGAACATTGGGTTAGCACAAGTTTTGATCATACACCTGTTCTATCTGATATTACACTCCCCCTTGAAATCCCAAATGAATTGGAGAAGAATTTGGAGAGTTCTAGGCTTGTTCTTCCTTTAGAAATCCTCTAGTTTGCATGCATGGGGAGGGAATGAGTCTGGAATAGATTTAACCCTCTTAAAATTGCCCTAATTTGAGCTTAAAATGATATAGTTTAGGTCTTAGGAGCTTAGGAATTACGAAAATACCCTTACTAAAACGCAGAAAAAATATACACTACTAGTCATCACAGGCCTCACCACGAGTCGTACCATGAAGTAACAACTCGTGGTCGCCCCTCGTGATCACCCCTGGTCACCTGGCAACCTTCCTGGATTCTCACCATGACTTCATCCCATGACTTGTGGTTTCCTACCATGGGTCGTAACATCACTTGTGACTTCACCTCCCCAACGATCCTGACCACGAGTCGTACCCACATACCATGACTTATGGTGTGACTTGTGGTCTGGGAACCTAGACTCTAGGTCTTCTTCATGATTGCTCCTACGATCTGTTACTTGGTATCACGACTTGTACCACGAGTCGTTCTGGTGCAAAAGTGCATATTTTCTTGTTTTCTTTGGTTCAACCCTCGGGTATAATCTTAGGGACTTTTGGAGTATTACACATTATTCTTTAGAAAGTGTCACGATTCGAGCATGGACTGAGATAAAGAAATGGAACCTAGAATCGTGAATGACTCCAAGTCGACACATGGAATGAACATAGCAACTAACGAGCATAAATTAACAAAAGCTGATAAAGTAAACATGAATAAGTGGAAGTCTACACACATAATAATCTTAAATCGAGTCAATGCTGAAAAGCTAAGATTCTACATACTGTCTAAAAAGCCTCTATCATAACTAATGAGCTGATGGGACAACATCCCAACTAGCTCAGCAAAAGTCTGTAACTGAAATAACAAAACCACAAACTAAACTGAATTTCCTCGGAAGATGAGGACTCACCAATGATCACGGGCAAAAATATCATGCCCGTGATATGCTTTATAACTTAAATTAGTCGGGTTGTCTAAGTTATCTAAGACATTTTCATGTGATTTTATATAAATATGAAGATATGTGCTAACCAACATGATTAGCCTTTGTTTTGTAGGTTTTGATGACTTTTGAGGAGCTAATCGATGAGAGGGTGAAGTAGAGGCTTGGAGACGGAATCAACACGCGAACGTCGGCAAGGTGGAGGCCCAAAACAGCCCACCTGCGCGTCGGCAACGTGCCACGGCAGGCA